>JBCAUI010063884.1:0-20217 GCA_038406195.1 Haplosyllis anthogorgicola | reverse complement strand
AGAAGAAGAAGAAGAAGAAGAAGAAGAAGAAGAAGAAGAAGAAGAAGAAGAAGAAGAAGAAGAAGAAGAAGAAGAAGTTGAGGCAATGTATCCCAGACTTCTCACCAATTTCTGAACCATTTTAGTCAATAGCAAGCAAAAATGAATAGATTTGATGAATTTATGAAGTTTATGAATTTCATATGCAAGAGATTTTAGGTGTGAAATGATAATGGATAAAGATAATGAAATGGGAGTAAAACTAGCTTATTGCACATAATTTTTCAAACATATTACCATTTTTAAATCATTAAAAACATGCATTTAAATGAAAATACAAACTTCAACCTCAAAATAATTAATCAATTTTAAAGCATAGAAAGACTTTAAGTTTTAAGCTGTAAGATATGACATTTTAAAGCCTGACTCTGGGGCTAAATTTTGGTAGTTTTGTTGTTAAAATGTTCTAATTCTAAGTATTTTAATAAATTTGACATGTATTTTAAATAATTGGAATGATCTTCTTTTAATGCCAAATATTTAACAAAATTGAAGTTGGATTCATTTCAGTTAAAGTAAATTATTTCCAACTTAGAAACCAAATTTCAAGCAAATCCAACCATTTAAACCATTTTATTTGAATTATTTTGGCTAAATTAAAGATATTTTCATCATGTGCAGGCTATTCGTCATGTAGAGCCATTGAAAATTCATTTATTTTGATGTTCCTAATTAATTATCACAATGGGAATCACCTACAATTATTGTTTAAGAAAACCATCCTTCAAATAAGCAGAGAGAGCATTGAGCTGTCAAACAATCCAACCTCTCTAAAACATCTTGGCCTCTCTAATCCATAGGGTGAGCACACACACTTGTTAAGTGATCCCTGCAGAGATATCTGTTTGCTAACAAGCAAGCCTTGAGCTAATTTAGCTTATGTTTACACTCTGTTTAGATGCTTAAAGATATCAGATTATTTGAAGTGCTTATCTGAGAAAGGACTGTTTAGTTTGATGAACTAAATAAATACTTGTACAGTTAATGGAACTAATTGATTGTATGATGTTGGCATTTCAATTTAGATATTTTCTAAACACCAAATGAAGTTTCAGAACAGTAATTAAAATTATTAAAAATCATAAACAATAGAATCAAATCAAATTTATTTCAAGTAAATTAGGGCAGATAATTAAAAGGTCTCTTCTGGAACAATAGGGGCTAACCATAAATATATCTATTGTTAATTTCCAGTGAATCCGGTATTGAATAAGTACAATAGACCACCACACAATAGAATCTGTTGTTCCCTACTGGATCATCACAGTAGTAAAGGGTGGAATAACCTCATAGGCAATCTCCCAATGTTGGGAAGGTAAAATATAATTGAAATAAAGCAGAGCATATTTATTAGCTGTTTAGATCCCTACACAATATAAACAACAGATACAGGTGCCAACATAGCCTGAAAAGGCATTTACTCTGTTTATTCTTGGTGTTGTCACATTGACATACATCACTTAAGCCATAGGATGAAATTTGAACCAATCCCAGTACAATAGATATGACAGATACAGGTGCTGACATAGCTTAAAAAGGTGTTTATTCTGTTTATTCCTGGTGTTGTACAGCTTAGATACCAAAGATCCCAACCATTACATGAAATTCAGCCAGATCTGGGACAATAGATCTAAATTATGTAACAAATGTGCCATTTGTTACATCAATTAACAACACCTATTCTGGCTTATTTGAAGTGCCATTTAACTGTATTCTCAATATTTAGGCCATAGCATGAAATTGGGACAAATCCCAATACAATACAGTACAATAGAATGACATAAATTGGCTTTGCAATGGATGACATAAGCTAAATCAGTTCAGTACTTATATTTCCAGGTGTTGTTTGGCTTATTTGCAAAAGATCTAAGTCATAGGATGAAATCTGATCACATTCATAACAATATAATGCATGGTTTTGGTGCTCTTCTTGATTCCCATCAACTTTGCATTGATTGAGAGAAGAGGTGGTTAAATCAGATAATCTCTGTGTGTTGGCATGCCACTCTGTCAGCTTTGATCTCTGAATCTGCAAACTCTGACTGCTGCATGAGACACATCTTTGCAACTGATAGAAACCTTTGTAGCACAATAGTTAGACAAACAGGCTTTATTCTGCCTGCAGATACAGTAGTTTTAGGTGTTTGTTACAAAAACTCATTAATTTCTATTAATTTCAATCACCTGGAACCAAAGATATCATAAATTGGACAAATTTAGCTGTAATATACAGATTTGGACTTTATTCAGTCTTTATTTGGGCTAAATAATGGGCATAGGCATTTTGGTTAAGATCAGACTAAAATTAACAAAGTTCCCTTTGAAGTTTCTAAAACAAAAGTTGCATTTTGATCCTTGTAGTAAGGAAGAGCTCCTGTCAGAAGAGAAGACCTGAGGGCACTGAGGTCACCACAGTTGCACACCATAACAATAACACACAAATCACCTGCCACATAGATTCCATCCACAGACCTATCATCCCAGATAAGCAAGAACTTTGCCTGGAGGTAATCAATCAGACTGCTTCTGTATTGTTAATCTGATATGCAGTTGACCAATACTGGACTATAATTGAGGAGAAGTGTTACTCAAATGATGGAACATTCTGGTTTATTGTTGGAGAATTTAATTGTAATGTTAAATAACTGATGTAAGGGTGAAATATTGATTATTGTGATGTAATATGGTCATTTATTAAGGGTATTTGGGCAAATTTTAGTATTTGGGCAAATTTTAGAGTTTGGTAACACTACTGATATTAGGTTTGCTGAAATCATAATTGCATGCATGGGTAGTAGCACTGTTTCATGGTAACATTGGCATGTTCTGCTAGCCCTCTGGGCTAGAGTTAATCTCCCAGAATATATTTGCAATTGATCCTATGTCAGCTCGTGACTTTACTTTGAGTTGAATCTTGAAATAAATCACAGAAACAGGCAAATGCTTTCGGTTTTCGTTAGTTATTCCCCAAAGAAACTTTGATGTCAGGTCTTTTCACTAGAAGTGAGTTAATTGAATTAAATTATAAATTGCTTTAGCTATTAACAGTGACCTTCCCATTGACCTTAGGTCAATGTCAAGGTCATTGTTACGTTAAAATAGGTCAATTTGATTTCAATTCTATCGGAAGGAGTGGCGCGCGGTAACACTTTCAGGGTGTAGGATGTAAATCTCGTCATGACACAAGAGCCTCATGCAAATTTATAATGCCACAATAGATCTCATTGACATAATGTAAAACATTTGAACCAATTTGCAGAAAATTAAGTGACATTTGCTGAAAATAAGGACGAGAAGACACATAAAATGATTTATTGTACAGTCTTCATTTTATTGAAATAAGAAGAGATGTGCTGAATACTTGGTGCAAAAGTTCCAACTAACAGCAATGAAAATAAGATGACATTTTTTACCATTTTTACATTTTTGAAGATCCCAAGAAACACTGCTTAACTGCCAATCTGCCAATATCTGTAAATGTGCTACACATGTTCTCAGAAACACTGCCTTAATCTATGCATTTAAATTTTCGACAGCATCACCTTCTTTGACAAACTGGTAGAGACTGAAATAAGGAAGACTCTCATTGACAGGCATCGCCGTAACAATGTCACCTTTGGTCTTGACAAAAAGATCGCTTAATTTTCGAGTTTTCAAGTTTAGGTTACACAGGGCCAAATCCAAATATCAGGAGCTCTCCAAGTGAATCAAAATATGAAACAAATGCATACATATTTCACGCGCAGTATGGGATATTTATTACAAATAATGTAACCAATACAGCTAGTTACATATTAATTGGTTACATATCTCGCTGTTTATTATTATACCTGTTCACAGATTGAATAATTATTGCAGCATTTAACATGATCCGTGTTTCTTATGATCATTATTCATTCGGTTAGATAATATTATCATTAGTCTATCGCTCATGCGTCGATAGACTTCTGTGATGGGTAACCTAAAACGTCTATGAGCTCAAAAAAGAGCACCGGGAACCAGGTGGGAAAGGTCAGGGTGCATGGCTGTGAACTCTGTTCAAACTTGTTCATTTGGTGCGCTTGGATAGAACTTTGTGCTCTGTAAATTGCAAAATTTTCACTTGGAAAGACCCCGACAGAGTCCGCGTAGTGGTAAATTCACTCTGCCTAGCGGTTTGCCGAGCACTTGCATCTTGGGAACGGACTACGCGGACTTCGTGAAAAAGCATTTCCAAATGCACCCATGGGCTGTGATTATTCTTCCAGCGATAGACTCTTTAGCCGCCAGGATAATTCTCGTTATCAATGTTAAGCTGTGTGCTGTGTGCTTGGGTTGGTGCTAATTAACACTATTGTGTCTGGTTAGCACGAATAGAATGTCATGTATTTTTAATTCAAACTCTTATATCTGCTCTATACTAATGCTGATGAACCTCATCAACAAAACTGGGGTATTGTATTTTCCTTTAATGCTGACATTTTAAAAAAAGGGAATATAGTATTTAGTCTAGATCATTTTATTTTTTTAATACAGATCATTTTATTTTTGATCATTTTATTCAAAGCACTAAATTAACCAATTCAAAACTTTATCGTGCTTAAACAAGGAGTGAATTTCTGAATCCTTTTTACTGGCATAAATTCAGTGCTACAATGTTCAATTAATTTAACTAAAAATTATTTAGTATTGGTTGGTTGCATTATTTTGGTTTCAAGTATTTGTATCACTAGGTTAGAACTTGCCCTTTGGACGGTTAACTGCCATGTGCTTTTGTTGACATCATTTTCAACCAATGATGATCTCCCTGGTCATAATTTATTTCCCTGATCATAATTTATTATTCTGTTCTGTGATTGGATATGACTTCCAAAGGTCCAAAGATCACTGAGTTCAAAGTGTCAGCCAAACCAGTTTTATCTTCCTTATTGGCTATTTTTTAGGTTAAACTGTCAGCTATGTGACAGAATCTTGCCTTCTAATTGTTAATAGTACTAGGTGAAACCTGTGCTTCACCGGTTAGGGCATGACAGCATATCTGAAAGAGCAGGCCATCTGCATCCTCCCACTCATACACTGTCATCCACCTATCTCTGTCCAGCTTAGGGGGGGTGCTGTCTGCTTTGCCAATTTGCCATTGAAGTAAAGGTGGGATTTAAAGTGATGCATTTTGGCTAAACAGCAACATACATGAATTTGAAGTGACACGTTGTGGCTAAAAAGCAACATACATGAATTTGAAGTGATGCATTGTGGCTAAAAAAACAACATACTTGGATTTAAAGTGAAGCGTTTTGGCTATGAAGCCATACTACGATGTACATATATATCAATTGACAGTGATGTATACCTTTGAAATGTAACAATATTTAGTTTGGATGTGTTGTTTAAAAGAGCAATATTTTTAGATTTGAATTTGAAGTCATTGTACATAAAAATATCCATTTAGAGGCTAGCTGTAGGGACTGCCTAACTAAAAGAGATTATTGGAAAAAGAATACCCATATTACACATCATGTAGCAAGCATTACCACGATATACATATTTATCAATTGATGGTGACATAAACCTTTGAAATGTTACCAGGTTTAGTTTGGATGCGTTGTTTAAATGACCAATATTTTTGGATTTGAATTTGAAGTCATAAAAAGCATCAAAGTAACATCTATTTTGGTCAAGTCGTTTCTTGATAAAAAAAGTAATGTACCTGATTCTGTTGATTGTTACGGATGTGTACTGACTTCTGTGCTGCTCTGTAAACACTCCAATCTTTCTGTTCACTGGAATAGCAAGCACACAAAGTTAATATGCACAATTGAAGTTGATTTGGTAGAAGAAGAGGCAGCAAAAGAAATAAATATTTAAAATCAAAGTTCATTTTGTTAGGATAGTACTCAGAAGGCAAGCAAAGCTGGAAAAGCATAAATTCCTGCAGCCTATAAAATTTTGGTGGGGGGTCCATCTGCAGATAGACCTGTCTGCACCTGGGGGGCTGGGGGGTCCATCTGTAGTTAGGCACACGGACCCCCGTCACCAACGTGACACTTTCGCCTCTTAAATTTGTTAGTAGTATGATATGTTGGGATTTTTTTTCATTTCAGCCTGCAGGGAACCAGTCGATCTGGTTTTTATTCTTGACGCCTCAGGCAGCATTGAATTCACCAACTTCGAGAAGATGAGGAACTTCGTCATGTCGTTCGTTGAAGAGATAGACGTGGATTCCGCTGTGGCGCGGATAGGACTTTTACTGTTCAGCGACAACACAAAACTAGAGTTCGATCTGAATGAATACAGCACCAGATTGGATATCATAGAGCACGTACAACGTATACCCTACATAAGGGGCAGTACCAACACGGCGGCCGCTCTGCAATACGTGACGGACAATGTGTTCACGCAGGCCAGCGGAGACAGGAATAACGCACAGAATGTTGCGTTCCTTATCACCGACGGACAGTCGAACAATAGAGAAGACACTATGAGACGAGCCAAGGAACTTAAGGATAAGGGAATACATTTGTTTGTGGCAGGGGTTGGTGAGTCCCTTTTGCTTAATTTTTTTTGAAAGTGTTAAATAAGGTATGAATTATAAAAGATTGTGCAGATGAACACCTGATGTACTAAGTTGTTGCAATTTATTAGATAATAAATTGATACATTGATCAAGATATATATGCAAACAAATTGGCTAGAGTAATAAATCCTAAGCTAATGATATCAGTCAGGCATGCCTAAAATACCCTGATTTAACGAGCCAAATATTTGGCTGTGTTTCAAATAATCTTTCCAGAAATTTTAATGAGATTTCTGGTGTCTAAAAAGTTTGACCACAAAACATTTACATTGGCAAGAACCGAATTTCTCTCAAGTTTCACTTTTATCAATAATTTGTATATATTTGTAGGAGATTGGTTGGATGAGATGGAACTCGAAGCCATTGTTAGTTACCCGAGCTCCAGAAACCTCTTTAGATTGGACAACTTTGACAATTTGGATAGAAACTTCAGAACACAATTCAGAGAAATAATCTGTAACAGTATGTATGCTTACATAAATTTATATTTTTCCCTTTTTGATACAGTACACTACCTGTCACATGAAATTAACTCAACACATAATGCAGCACAGAAACAAGTTTTTATTTGTGATAGAAATGGCGTTATGATCTGAAAATTCACAGGTATTTCTTATTAGTCATATTGGCGTCTGTAGCAAGAATGTTACCTCATAAATGATAAGTTTCTTGTATAAAGAACCCCAGAAAGGATGACTTATACGGGACTGCAATAGAATCAAATACTAGAATCATCGACCAGTAAACACGAACAACTTTTGTTTTGCAGATATCAATGAATGTGCTAGTAACCCGTGCCGTAACGCTGTCACCTGTAACGACGCGCTGGGATATTACTGGTGTTTGTGCCTCGATCGTTGGGGAGGAGTCAATTGTGATGAACGTAAGCTTCTAGACAAACTAAACAAATTTTACCAATTTGACGAACCAATTCAATACCTCCTAATTTCTTAGCCCGTGACTTTACTGTCCTTATATTCGTTCGGGAATGACAGAGGCTGTTTACAGAATTTATTTCCCATCGACGTCACGATCATTACCACGTGTTTAGCAGTGATAGTCAAACGGCAAAATCACTGGCATTTCATGCATTTCAGGTTGTGAGGAGCAAATTGATTTGGTGTTCGCCCTAGATGCAAGTGGCAGCATTGGCAGACAGAACTTTGAGATCATGATTGAGTTCGTCAGAGGCGTCATCCAGGGATTACGAATAGGAACTCCAGAATCATCGCGCCCTTCAAGGTGAGGATCGAACTTAATCCACTCAATCCACTGAATAAAGATTGTTGAAAAATGCGTGGAAATTTTTTATTATGGTTCATGGTATTGTCATTACAATTTTTGAGGCACTGATGTTACGACATTTGATGTCTAGACTATTGTGATTCGAAAGTAACGCAACGTTGTACCAATAACTTAACACCAAGGTTGGAACTGGTTCATTTATTGGTCCCTGTACCTGTGATTCTTTCATTGTAGGGTTGGTTTGATGACTTACTCAAACAATGCCCGGTTATATTTTAACCTGAATGATTATGGTAACAAATATGACATTCTTAACGCTCTGCCTCCATTCTACACTGGTGGTACCACCAACACAGCCGGTGCATTGCGGTAATTATTGCGTTTTATGTTATAAATTTACCAATTAATTACATAATGATTAATTAAAGGAATGGTTATACATTAACAAGTGTAATGAGACCCGGAGGGAAACACTTGTCGTTTGCGAATACAGATTTAGAACCTCTTGTCTGAAGCAATAGAATGGATTCACTATTACAGCATACATCATGAATATGTCTTGATCCTATGTGAAACCAAAGGCAAAGTGTCTATTTATGTCGAAACCCATACATTAAGTACCTTAACTGTGGGTTTCATCTGTCTGAAGGTTTATGCGAGAGGATATGTTTACATTTGAGAATGGCGACCAACCGGGTGTAAAGAACATCGGTATTGTTCTGACCGACGGGAAATCTAACGACGAGAAGGAAACCTGGAAGGTAATCGCAGTAAAATTGTTAAAGCATACATCAAATATATTTCATGCACTTTCATAATCTGTTGCCAAAAGGATGATTGTTTCCTCTCTACCATAATGATAATAACTCTTTAAAACAAATAATAACTGTTGTTAAAGAAAGAGTGTAGGCGAGAGATCCACCCTGGCCTTAAAACCCATTGGGAAGGTCACACGAAGTCCAAAACAGGGGTAATCAATGGCCCCACAAATGGACCCTCGTCCAACAAATTAAAAAAAAAACCGTTGTTAAATGATTTTACATTTCCCTTTCTAGGAAGCAGTTCAGTCTCGGGGTGAGGGGATAGACCTGATTTCAATAGGCGTAGGGAGCAGCACACGCGAGAGGGAACTTCAGGCCATATCCAGCGATCCCGTTGAAAATAACGTATTTATGGTCGATAACTTCGGACAGCTACAGAGTATACAAGATGCAATAATAGATTCACTTTGTGACAGTAAGTTAACGTAATAAAGCGGTGTCTTTTATGAAAATTCAGCAACATAAATTTCCTTATTTTGCTAAGTTGAATATTCATTTCGAAAATAGACGAAGGTTTGCTTATTGAAGAAGAACTTAATTGCCGGGATAATTTGTCACCGGTTTACCAGCTAACGTTCACAGTGTTTCCTTACAGATGTCAATGAATGTAACAGTAATCCGTGTAGAAATGGAGGAACTTGCGTTGATCTCATTAACGGATATGTCTGCAGATGTGCGAACGGGTACACGGGTATCAACTGTGAGAGGCGTAAGTAACACTGTCCAGCACGATTCATGCCACCCAGTAAAATACTTTGGTACACCTACATTGTGGGCATGGAGTACGCCAATAATCGACACGACACCTTATCTGCGTTATTTTCTACATCACTATGTTACTGGCTTGCCTGCCTCACAAAATTGTGTTTGAAATGAGCTGTGGTCTCTCTCTTTAGTGTTAGGGATCATTTACAGGTACTGATGATGTAGCTTACTACCATTTAGTCATATGGATGTGTAACAAAACCGGTACACATTTACACACACAATTGGATCTTTGCTTTGCTTTCACTTGTCCATTTAATTAACTGATACAGGCTTTTGACAATTAAATTCATTTTCTTTACGACAGGGTGTGACGGGGCAGCAGACGTTGCATTTGTCTTTGACGCATCAGGGTCGATACACCAGGAGAGGTTCCCCATCGTCTTGGATTTCGCTAAACAGATCATAGCGGCTTTGGAAGTGGATCCTCAACGGACAAGAGTGGCTGCTGTAAAATGGAGCAACAATGCTGTCAATGAGTTTTACCTGAATGCGTATAACAGGTAACTATCGCACGATCTGTTTTGTTTAAAAGTACCACTTAATCTGTTTTCCCCTACAAAAGTTTCTTGAAACTCCTGTAACAGAATAGTCCCATTGTCCCATTTAAATCCTGTTTCACAATGGCAACCTTGAATCACTTCGATAAATTTATACTGACAGAAGGACAGTGTTACTCACTGAAGCCGTGAACACAGGCGTTTCAAGCAAATTATTTTTGTTTCTGAAAAATTTGTTGCGAATTGACACACATCTTTGATTATATATAGCAAACAGGACGTAATCCAGGCGGTGGGATACATGCAATACATAGGCGACAGGACCAACACGGCTTCAGCTCTCAGAATGATGAGAACCGAAATATTCCAGACACAGAATGGTGACAGGGATACCGTACCTAACTACGCTATCGTTATTACAGATGGTAAGTAGATGTACAGTTGGTGAGTTAATAGTAATAGCTTACACGTCCGTTTTCATGATTTTCGGCCAAGCGATATTGTTTGGGTATAAATTAAACAAAAGAACAAATGAGGCGTACCAAAAACTGTCTTTGTATACTATGTGACGTACTAAATTCCCAACAATGAACGATGAACTACTATCTATTTACATATTTTGCAGGAAATTCGAACATCAATGAAGCGGAAACATACACAGAAGCAGTCGCTGCTAAAGTGAGTGGAATACATATTATAGTTGTGTCTGTGGGGCAGCAGATCAACACAATAGAACTGAAAGCAATTGCCAGTGATCCTGATGACAGGAACATCTTCCAAGTGGAACGTATTTCTGAGCTACCGAATCTCATATCACTGATACCCGGAGCAATATGCAACGGTAAGAAAGTACGGCTTTGACCTTTTGAATATTGAATGGTTCCTATTTCATCTGATCTACGCCAAACGCAATAACGTTAGCTTCAACAATTGTTTGTATTAGCTACTGGGTTTTAATTTGACGTTAATAGTATCTGTACCAATAGATATAAAGACAGACGGAAAGACAGACAGACAGGTCAGCATGAAGACTTTGTTTATATGTTTTGACAGTACTAACAATTTTATTTACAATTTTTACAGATATAAACGAGTGTAACAGTTCCCCCTGCAGGAACGGAGGACAATGTGTCGACATGCTCGGAGGTTTTATGTGCTTCTGTCAGGAGGGAAGAGTTGGTGAATTCTGTCAGGACAGTAAGTTTTGCTTTTTTATTTATAAGAAACGTATCCTACACTATGTGAAATGTAGATCTGTAGCCCCTGGTTAACTCACTTTTAACAGTTCGACTCATTTCTTCGATATGTGTATCAAATTCTGATTCCAAAGTAAACTAGAAACTGGACTGCGCAAAGAAATTTATTCATAAACATGCACTTAGAAATTCATAAACATTGCAATAGACACACAGTTTTCAAGCTTAAAATTTCTCTCTGGTAATTGTACAGATTTTGATTATTCAACGTCCATTTTCATTCCAAAACAGCTTGCAGAAGACAGTTTGACGTTGTGTTTATGTTGGATTTGTCCGGCAGTGTTCAGGCAGAATATGAAAGGACGATTGCATTTACGAAGAGGGTCATTTATGGACTAGACATGGCATTTGACAGAACTCGTTTTGGAGTTGTAACCTTCGGAGATACAGCAACAATTCAGTTTGATCTCAATGCATACAGGTACGCATTGCCAACGGGGACCTACAGTAACGGCTATTTGTGATACAGTTATTCATGTAAATTGTGATATTTAGTCTTGTTGTCGGGGAAAAAAATCTGAATGGTAAAGACAGTAGACAAGTAAGACAGGATTTTTACCTAGCAAAAGTGTTTGGATCAACATCGAGACAAATTTTGAGCTACATTTTCACCTGCTTCTACATTTTGTTTGGTCTCAGAGCAAAACAGGAGGTGTTGAATGCTTTAAGCTTCTTTCCCAATCGAGGTAAAACCAACACGCAGGCAGCACTAAGCACCATGAGACGAGAGCTGTTCAGTTCAGGACGTGGTGACAGAACTGGAGTGGACAACATCGCAATATTAGTGACAGACGGATACTCTAATGTAGAAAGATTTAATACCATACCAGAGGCAGAAAGGGCAAAAGATGATAACATTGGTACGTTTTAATACTGAAACTTCGCGCGCTAATTGGAATGACACTGAAATCTAATCGTACAGCCAGTGTCGTATTTCATGAATTATACGACTGACGCCTTGCTTAACAGAAATAAATGAGGTCAAATTTGAGTTATGTATACTGGACCAAATTTTTCACTTCACAATCTAACTCCATCCTCCTTTACCAACAAGCTTATTTTCTATATTATTCAGTCATGCAACTTTATCCTTATTGCGTAAACCACACTCGCTTTTAAAATGCTCTGATTTGCAGCTGTGTATGTGGTGGCCATAGGACAGGAGATAGATCCACTAGAGATCCAGGCTATAGCCGGGAAGAGTGGAGAACCATCGGATAGTTACGTCTTACGTGTCCAGAACGATAACGATCTGGATCCTGTTGCGGATGAACTTACATCCAGAATGTGTCAATGGTAAAAAATTCATAATTTAATTTCCAAGCACAACGTTGAAATCGGGGTAAAGATCTAGAGTAAAATATTACATGAGGGTGGGAATATGATGTAATGTGCGAACTTTAAACCCGGGAGAGGGGGTCAATTCTAAAATCGTGTGACCATAAAACTATCTTATTTTCCAACCTCGTTTTTTGTAAATCATCGCTCAAGGAGAATTTCGGCTTCCCACAAAAATGTTCGTAAACCGCCCGCGAACGCGGAAAGGTAATGTTGTCCGTCGCGTCTGTCTGCGTATCCACCTGTCTGTAACTTTTGAACTGCTTGACCTAAAGTTATTTCAGGCATGAAGGTACATCTTTATGCCATCTTTGTCAAGTTTGAGTACAAAGATCACGGATCAATTTCAATTTGATAATTGTTCAATTGCTATTTGCTAACATCTTATGTTATGACGTTTGTGAAGTAAATGAGAACAAGGCCAAAGACAAAATCATGTTCCTTTTAAGGTCTAGATGTCTGCAAATCTAATTAAGCCGTTGCATTCTGGGAATGCACGGCTTATAGTCTTCAACTAGGAGTTGGTAGAAATGCAGTGCGGAAGGTTGGCAAGTGCAAGACCAGCCCCCGCCCCACCCCTAACCCCCATCGGGTACACTAAGGTCAGAGCCAACTAGGGGGGGGGTCTTGTGTGTTGCAAGTACCCTAAGGTTAATTCCAATGGAGGGGGGAGGGAGGGTGTCTTGCACTTGCAAATTTTTAGCACTGCTTAAGGAACAGCTGATTTGAGAAAATGCTTTCAGATCATTTGAGACACTTTGTGGGGAAAAATTTTTCAGTGTATTTTGCTATTGGATTTAGACTTTCATTAGGGAGTTTGGTCAAGGTACATACAGTCAAATGGGGGAGCTTGCTGCAGGGACAAACAGTGTGTGCTTGCAACACTTGTTTTTAAGACCTAATTAGGCCAAAATTGTTACTTTAAATGGGATATCTAAGTAAATTGTCACTTTAAATCCACTTGAAGATCTAAACGGCCAAGAATTGTTACTTTAAATGGGATATCTAAGTAAATCATCACTTTAAATCTGCATTAAGACCTAATTAGGCAAAAATCATTACTTTAGATGGGATATCTAAGTAAATTGTCACTTTAAATCTGCTTTAAGACCTAATTGGCTAAAAATCATTACTTTAGATGGGATATCATCACTTTAAATCCCCTTTAAGACCTAACTGGGGAAAAATAGTTATTTTAAATTGCATATCTAGGTAAATCATCACTTTAAATCCCCATTACAACCTAAAATTACAGCCAAAAATTGTTAATTTAAATGGGATACCTAGGTAAATGCTCACTTTAAATCCACTTTTATACCTAATTGTTGATTGCTGTGTAATTTTAGCATTTCTAATGGGGTTTGGTTGCGGGGGATTTGCCTTGGGGGCAATGCTACGGCTTTGCAACCTGTTGGATTGTCTAGTTTATTTTAATGTTTATGATCAATACTCAAGGTCAATGGAAGGTAACTTGTTTGGTAACTTCTTTTATTTGTTCATGTATTTGTTATTGTCTTTTCAGATGAACAAACTATCTTAGGGAATACATCAACACAAAGTTGGGAGAACTTACATCCCGTTAAGAATCCAATGTTTCATCGAAGTCACAATACCACAAGTCTTTCATGAATTATCGAATATTTTGTCGAAATTGATACATAAAGACACAGTTATTAACGATTAAAATTTATTGATAATTATTCCAGTTAATTTATAAATATTGCAAATTGCTTACAGTAGCACCACAAAGTTTTGAGTGTCCTACAACATTTATTATAAATCTTTGCTTGAATGACAAAAATGGACCAGAAGCTATTCAATTCAAATGTAATGAGTAATATCGAAACATTTCAGGCAAGCCCCCATTAATTCATGTACTTACCACAATAAAATATTTCATATTTAAAATCAAAATAAAGTACGACAGATAAAGGAACTACGAAGATTAAAACAAAAGTTAATATTAGAGGTTTTTCCTAATTCACGGCCTGCCTAATTTAGCCTAATTTAGGTTAATTTTCCACTGTATTTATGTTAATTAACCATTTCTTGATTTGTATCATATCAAGAAATGGTTAGTATCATATCAAGAAATGGTTAATTAACATAAATACGGTGGAAAATTAGCCTAAATTAGCCTAAATTAGGCAGGCCGTGAATTAGGAAAAACTTCTATTACATGTCGTTTATGAAAAGGTTCTAATTTCAAAAGAATGCATCTAGTAGCAACTAAACTTATCATTGGCGCCTTTTAGCTTTTTAATACGATCGTACCTAATTTTCAACATTAAAATAGAAGTCTCTAGTATTACATGCTAACATGTGTTTAAATGTCAAGTGTATGTTTCAGTATAATGTACTTTAATGGCTTTAATATATATATATTACCTAAGGTGCTTTTAGATTGTAACTATTATAAAACTACCCTGACTACACGGATACCTTATACTGTGCATCTTGATCCATATTTTACACTAAATTGTGAAATGTATAAATGTAGAATATACATCCATAGACATGGAGAGAAAGTTTTATAAATTACAATAAATATATAATATCACTCAAAATGATTGGAGGACAATTAGTTATCAATAAAAACGGTGCCTTTTATTAAAATCGTTAAAAGTTATTAAGTAGCAACCAATACATGTCCACTACATATGTTTAAAACTACTGTCAAGAAATTGCTGGACTTGCGTGTACCTAAAATGTAAGACTTACACTGTACTGGATTATTTTCAAGCTTTAATTAGCAAGTGAAAATAAGGTATCAGAATACATGGAAAATCATATATTTTGAGACGAATCTGGCTTTACAAAAATTGTAGGAACCCCCTGATGTTATGATGGAGCCTGAGTCTTTCTACGGCCTGCGTGAAATGACCCATCATCTGTTTTTAATTTGAAGAACGTGTTCCAAGTGCGGACACTTTTTGGGGGCTGGAGTAGGGAAGGGGCAAAATTCCCAGTTAACGCCCTTACTTCCATATAAGTACCTTTCGCTGCATAAAATCATTACATTATTGCTACATCTCTACTTGTTCGGATTAGATTTCTCAGACTGGATTTCTGGTTTAGAGTAGCCTTCGAAAAAGAATTAAGGCTTTGATATACGCATGTTCTACTAACAAATGGAGCGCGATATCTTCCTTTTAACATGTACAGCGCACCAATTATCTTTTCTGGGTTTTTTTTATTTTAAAACGCGGCCAGTAATGTCATCCAATCCAACACATTAAAGGGAATCTCGCCGTGCACTGTCTGGCAAGGGGAAGGGAGGACGCCACCTCCAACTTGTCCTCATTTCATAAGGTTTTGGCAAAAGAAAAAAAACCCCGTGAAATGTCAGTCAGAAATTCCAGATCCTTCACTGTGGAATGTTCGTGAATTTTCTCTTGATATATCGACGGTATTACCAACAGTTAGGTAATCTTCAATCGCCACTGCATTATCCACAGTATTTATTGCAGAGATGATACCAATTCACTACAGATAACGGAATGTGCTAAATAGCGTTACTATTCTTGACGAAGCTACTGTCTAAATATGACGATTCCTTTCCATTTGGTACGGGCGCCTCCTCATTAGCGGCGGAGGAGCCACTTTCAAGTTTCTTGACGCGGGAAACTTTATGTCCACCTTTCCACGCTGCGTTATATATGAACAAATCTACCAGTTCAAACAAGGTAAGTATGCTTCCTCCCAATAGTAAACCCATATAGCCTCCTATGTCTCCTGCAATGAAGATATATTATCCATGTTAGTCCATTGTGCACGCAACACGATGACATTTAAACTTCTGAAGGTACAACAAGTGGAGATATTCAATCCCAGTGGCAAAGGTTATGAAAAGTTTGTGAGTTATCTTTCATTAAACGTTCAGAGTAATTAAACCAAAGACCAAATATTTTCAGACAAGTATGTAATGAACGGCGGAAGAAGTTTAACTAGTCTGACGCCAAAGAAGGATGCCAGGATCGCATGCGTACACGTTATACTATCTAATGATATTAAAATGAGTTTTCAAGGAAAAAGAGAAATCACGGACTCTCCCTATTTATACGAATACACTTTATCATAACTTACCAAATAGATCTTCCCATGTATATGCTGCATATTCCTTTATGCTGTCTAAAGTCAGTTGTGAGAAATAGATGCTCACTATCAGAAAATTATTGCTGAAATAAAGCATACATACACGTATTGAAGAATTATATTTGTACAGTCTTGTGCCATATCCCGCTGAACATGTGTTTGAAGGAAAAATTTAGAAGTTGACAATATTGGCAATTTTTTGACGCAATGTAAATGATATAAAATGTGGTAACCAGCAATTTGATACTCGGATAAATTTCTTAAGATATCTGATGTATGCATTTTTCTCGTCGGTAAAGTCCCATTTTAGACGAAACTTTTTTATTTCTTCGATAACGTTTCACTCAAAGAAACTTTCTAGAGCTATGATCGATAAAAGATGAGTATTTTATGTTTCGGATTAAACTTATGAAATTGCCAAAATTTCTTACAGCGTTATTCGGCGAGCAATGAAAAGTCACAATTTGGCTGCTGATTCTTATTTTAACGTTTCCTATTTAATAGATCGGAGTGATATGTAATCCAACAATTGTAAAATCTCTTTCCTGTCTTGATTAACATTTTAAGACTTACAGAATAAAATTTCCATCGAGCGCCATTGCGTCGGTGTATCTCCTCAGTAAGAGATTGACATCCTCAACGGAAGAAGTCAATTGGCTTTTAAAGCTCCACATGTCTTCTTTGAATAGTTCCATGGTTCTTTTGATATCTTCAAAGTACGAGTGAACATGCTCAGTGACCAAATCCTCCGATCTCTAAAGAGCACCAGTAAAATATTGGATATAATATTAAAAAATACAGGACATCAGTCTTATAAAATTCCTTAAATGTCAATAGTTTCATGAAAACCTGTAGGTAAATATTATCTCCAGATGAAATTGTTGGAAGGTAGTTTTACGTAAAATTTAACTGTTCGCAAAATGAAATTCAAATTCTGAGCTGTTCTTTTCAATTTAATCAGGGATTTGATGTGAATAAATGCACAATATTACTCTCACCTCCTTGACGAATGTTGTGAAACTTTCACTTTTTTCCATGTCGGACAATATTAACTCCCAACTGTTAGTTTCCTGTGGTGAGTATGTAAAGAATATCTATAATTCATCAAAATCAGTAGGGAAAAAATGTAGGGTATATTTATTGCCCATCAGATACTGCCACAATTGTGGGGCGGCAGAAAACTCCTATACTTTACCATTGCAGTTCAGCACACCATCACATAAATTAGCTATAAAATCGCGCTTTGTAAGTTACACTTTGTACCCTACTCTAAATTATGCATTTTATAATTTCAAGGGACACTTTTATTATGTGTTTGTATGCAAGCATTTGTAACCAGTATTAAATTTGTAACCAGTATTAAAGTCTTCAATTGAACATTTAACTGGTAAAACTTACTTTGATTTCAATGTTGTTATTGTCCAGAGAGACAAGATTTCTCGACCAAAGCTTCATAGATGTCGTCTCAAACGGATTAGATCCATTGACGAAGAATTGTGCGACGTCACTGGCCTCAACTAGAAGTCTCTTGTAATTATTAATGAAATATTCCAAGGCCCTTTGCGAAAAAGAAAATAATTATCTATTACAGGGTTTTATGGACATAGTTTTAGTTTTCTTATTTGTAAATAATTAAATGAATCTTTGATGAAATACAAAAAAAATCTCCTTGATTGAAGATGTTATTAGTATTGATTCATATTAAACAAAGGTATCTGAGGTGATAAAACAAAGTAAAACCAGATGTTGTTGCCACTCAAACTGTGTATTTCTACTTTTTAATTAAGGCACCCTCAAAAGTTGGCCTTGGCACCCGGTGCCACATTTAAAGGGATTACGGTAATTTCCAATCAACTTTGTTAGACGTTTGAAGTGAAAGGGTTTAACAAAGTCCAGCATTAGGCGACCATCATACACTTGCCAAATTCACTTACTTTTGTAGAAGTTGGTCATATTTATCAAACCACTGGAATTCCAGTTTCTGAAAATATCTGAAAAGTATAAACTTTGTAATTAAGGTAACCCTTTAAATGCTTTAGTGTTTGTAAACGTTTTTTAGTCATTTGAAGAGGGACACTACAGAAATTGCTTTCTATTTGTTTTGCTTGTCAATGTAAAATAATGTACAAAATGTAAAAATAAAAAGAGACTTGTATTGCTTCGCGAATACAAAAAAGAAACATTTTAATATTAGACCTTTGTTGTTAGTCATTGTTCGCAAAAAAAATTGGGAACAAAAGTAGGGTTTGGCACCAAACACCGGTGCACCGGTCAAACCGATGTGACACTGATGGTGTCTTGCATAGTGGTTATTCCAAACTGTCCGACCAGTCGCTTTACAAGTAATTTTTATCATAGTATAATCAGGGGCGGATCCAGGATTTGGTCAAGGGAGGGGGGCCCAACTTGTCAAGTGCCGATGTTTGCTGCTGGAGCAAAACAAAGTCATGCAAGCACAGCAAGCAAGTAACAGGGTGGGGCCCCAGAAGCCCTTTTTATGTTTAATTGGAGACATTGTAATGAAATGATGCCAAGTGCAGTGAGACAGGCAAATTTTTAGAAATAAATGTTCAAATATAATGCCGAGCGAAGCAAGGCTAAATTTTTTTGCAACTTACAGTCTAATTTTAGTGTTTTGGGGTGCTTGGGTCCCAAAACTGGGGGCTAGAAGGGAGCATGGAGACATTGTAATGAAAATGATGCTGAGCGCAGCAAGGCTGGAAAATTTTTAGAAAGCTAATTCTTAAATATTATGCTGAGCGAAGTGAGGCTGAAAATTTTTGCAAAATATATTTTAGTGTTTTGAGGTGCTGGGGCCCCAAAGTTGGGCCCCAAAACTGGGGGCTGGGGGGGGGGAGTCCCAGGGCCCCCCCTGATCCGTCGCTGATAATACTCACATTGTACGGCAGAGTATTAGTGAAATGATGGGTAACGAATTAACTGCAAATGCTTATGTTTTGTTTTGACAACCTTAATTTCTACCATTACATATTTGAAATAAAGGGTGCAAAATAAAGATCACTTCACATTACAAAAATCCTAAAGAAGCCATATTATAAAGGCAAAATGTAGAACATGTATGCCACCTGACCTGTAAAACATGATTTAATTTAATCTCCTGTATATTTTACAGCATAAAGTGCACGAGTTGCATGCTGTTGCAAATAGACATTATGTTTCGACATGCGTGCTTCTTTTGGAAATTTGATTTTTAACAACTAAAAGCCAAATATCTGGTAAATATTTTACCTCAATTTTTCAGCAGTGGAAGCATTGAGAGACATACCACTGAAACACAAATAACAAGTATCAAAATTGCTTGCATGCTGCTAATTCGCCACCATCGTAGCAAAAGACAGACCTACAGATTTCATGGGTTAATTTTTTTCACAGGGGAAATTATTATCTCCCTGGTCTCATTCAGTTACCAAAGACTGGTAACAGGCCATAGCCTTTTTACAGTTGACAGCTGTAAGGACTAGAAAAAAACAAGAAAGCCGTGGGGCTTATGGCACAGCTGAAAGAATGTGTCGCGTGTATCGGTTCTTTGCCAAAACCCGTGAGGCGTGTGATATGTATTTTAACGCAATAGAACACAGAGAAGA
>JBCAUI010063773.1:0-20218 GCA_038406195.1 Haplosyllis anthogorgicola | reverse complement strand
GAAATCTCTGTCCAAACCAGCCAAAACTTGGTACAAACATGCCTGAATGATTACTTTATCTGTTACAAGTATTTATAATTATTTAATATAAGTATTTAATAAGTATTTAAGTATTATAAGTATTTAATGCCACATGATGCCTATTCGCGTTCAGTCCATATTTCATGCCAGATATTTATTTTAT
The DNA here is from genome assembly GCA_038406195.1 of Haplosyllis anthogorgicola. Taxonomy (NCBI): domain Eukaryota; kingdom Metazoa; phylum Annelida; class Polychaeta; order Phyllodocida; family Syllidae; genus Haplosyllis; species Haplosyllis anthogorgicola. The sequence goes on along the minus strand of JBCAUI010063773.1, from coordinate 20,034 downwards.
GCTGTCTGGAACTGTACAGTTTCAGCCAACTCCCTGCTTTTACTTTTTGCTATTTCTCAATTGCTTATGATTCGCATTATTTATTGTAGCACTGCCCATGCAAGTTGCTACCTCATCTGTTATTGAAATTTTGAAATGTATGATATTGAGTAAAATAAATGTGATAGAAATGGCTTTAATCTTTCGCTTGCTCTTTGCATTCACTCCGCCCCATCTCCGATTGTAGCTATTTGACAATAACAATAACAAATTTGCCGTTCACTTTACTTAATTAGTCATGATTTATTTTTGCTAGGTGATATGTGCATTAATCAATCAACGGCCAATTGTTACACCCAAATATCTGATGTGTCTGATTGAGGCATTGAAGGCAAACAAACCAGTGCCGGATTCAGACGAGTGAGTAACTTTCAAATATTTCCCACATTATCAATTTGTATGTACAGATAGTTCGATGGCTGTTCTAATAATTGTAGGTTTCTTCCACCTATTGCCGAGTCACAGTTAAATCCAAACGAAGTTTCATTCAAGAAAGATAAGAGGAGACAAACTCTTTTTCTAGGAATGATCTTCATATTTCTGTCACCAAGACAAGTGAGTACTTAAAACTACGTTTTACAGTACGAGAACAGGGAGGCTCAGATCGAATTTCAGTTTTGAGACAATTTTATTTTCTTTTCAGTTTAAGAAGCTCAACATGGCAGTGGAACTTGCAGGCGGAACACCAATGTTGATGGAAGAGGGCACAGGTATTATTAAGTTACCTGTGTTCTTGTGAAAAGATTTGATAAAGTTACAATTTAAACATTTCTAGTACATGTATTAATAGGTTGTTCATGTCTTTTTTATTGCTCCGTATATAAAATGGGTTCTTATTGTAGATAATAACGAAGATGACTTCCTAGTGTCTGCTAATACATGTGTTATGTCATGTGACCCAGATGATCCATCAGCAAACCTTTCACAAAATGCTAAAGAATGGGCACGACATGTCATTAATTTACTAAAAAAGTACAACTTTAAATATTTATATTCAAATCAGTTCTGAATTTTGATGTAACTGTGATAATATAATTTTTACTTTAAGGCACGGCCGTTCTTTGGTAAAATCAAGTATCACTCCAATTTTAGGAATAAGAAGAGAATGATAAATGACTCTGAGCTTGGCTATGCAGTCCTATACTGTTCAACACAAAAACATTGCAATCCTGATGTAGTAGGTAAATCATTTTAGCATAAACTTTAAATTGATGGAGTTTCCATGCTAGTTATAATGTATGCAATACTAAGCCATAGTAAATAGAAAATACATGTTGATGGAAGATTTTAAAGGTTTAGCTGAATGATGCAATGATGAATAGAGGTATCAGCGGTTCACCATCGCTTGACAAGTATATGAGATACATTGGTGGATCCAAGATTTCTCATATGGTGGGAAGGAACCTTGTAGTACCCTAAATTTTACACAATTTTTGCATAAAATCACCAAAAACTGTACGGAAAGTAAGAAAATTTGGGCTGTACAAGCGGGGAGGGGGGCACACGTCTCCACTGCCTCAGTTGGATCTGTCAACAAAAAAACACGGCATACCAGTGGCATGCAAAATTACATAGTCGTCCCTAAGAAGGAACTGCAACGGCTGCCGCTAAAAAATTTTTAGAAGCAGTAAACCATGTTACCATTATTGCAGATGGAGGTGAGACTGCCGTACCTCTTCCCTCGCAGTCCTTATCAATAGCACCGCTTCCGTCGCAGATCTCACAGAGAGAAGAACACAGAGTCAGTGAAACGCAACAAACTACGTAAGTTGCCCTTTAAACATTGATGCGCAAACGGGAAAAGAATTAACATGTACTAAATTATGTATTACATTTCAGTGGGAGGAATAGAAGAAGCACTGTAGGGAGTGCTAAATCTGATGTATCTGTTGTTGATAATTCGTTCGTTCCTGACACAGAGGTAATCTTTTAATGTTTAGAGAATCTGTTACATTAGAGTTTGGATATTTTCCCAGTTTCTGCAATAATGCAATACCTGAAAGCTGAAGAATGCTACTTATTTAGATCTATGTATTGTTCACAGAAAAGAAGATCCAGTTCTGGTGCCAGTGCAGCAGGTACACCCGCAAGGTCTACGCGTTCAGGCCGCACGGCTGCAGTCGGTCAGGAGACACCAACACAGAAGAGGAAAAGGTACGTTCTGAAAGAGTAAATTTATGAAGCAGTACTGCTTTTTTAATTTGGTTGAACCAGACAGAATATTAACATTCGCCCGCTCGCCATTGGCGAGTAGAAACTGCTGGCGGGCGAGTTGATTTTAAAGTTACTCGCCCATTTTGGCGAGTTGAAAAATGTAAAACCTCAACATTGATCAAAAATTGTTCCCAAAAGCTGTACAGTATAAATGGTTTGTAATAGATACGTGTTTGTTTTGGTTTTTTGAATGAAATCATGCCAAATACAGTTAATGTAATTGTATATGTAATCAATTAATAGGGCGAGTTGATTTTCATTCGGGCGAGCGGATTTTAGCGTCACTCGCCCGGATGGGCGAGTTGCCTCTGAACCTTAGCGTATACACTGTTGAACCCAAATGTGAAATATGAGAATCATGTAGTTTGATAAATTACGTAGAGAATCAGAAGATGTCGAGGACATTCCAGCATCAAAAGTTACCAAGAAGGATCAGCCGCAAGTGAAGCAAGAACCAATTACACCATCAAAGTGTGCACCAACAACGCCAGCGGAAACACCCACCAGAAGCAAACGGGTGGCTGGCAGAAGTCCAAATCAAGGTAAACTTCGTATTTATTGGCTGATTTAAACAGACTTTATTGATCCCATAGTGGTGAAACTTCCCAAAAAGTTCTTTATGCAACAAGGGGTTTTTGCGTGTGCAGTGAGTAGAAATTTGGGACTAAACTGTTTGAAACTTTTCAGGTAAGTTCCGTCCACCTTATTACATTTTTAACTTTTTTGGTTATGTATCATTTAAATATGTGCAGTCAAATATATTGAAAGATATCTATGTAAAAAAAAAATTAATCATTATTAGGGTCAGCAAGTCCTCGGACAAGAACCGCTGCTGCCTCAGTTAAAGCAGAAACAGTGTCCGACAATGATGAACTGGACAATGAAATTCAGTCAGAACACAGGCGAGGTCGCAGTCATCGGAGTCCTAGCCCAGCGGCAGAGGGTGTTGTACCAAAAGGTAGGTCTCCAGCTAGGAAACCTCCGAAAGTTGAAATAGACATGAGCCAGGACGTTGATGTCATGTTTGATAACATGCCATCAAGAAGGAAACTAAGAAGAGATCGCAGTCCAAGTCCAGAACCAAAAGCAGAGTCACCAAAACCGACGAGAACTCTGGTCGCACCGGTAATTGATGCAGATGCAAACATAGACGATGCATTCGACAACATACCCTCTCGAAGAAGAGGAAAAAGAGGTCGTAGTCCAAGTCCAAATCCGGTGGCCGTCAAATCTGAATTATCACCAAGAACTCGTGCTGCACCAGTGATTAATGCAGATGCAAATATTGACGAGGCATTTGACAACATACCAAGTAGACGAAATAGAGGGGCCAGAGAGAGAAGCCCTACTCCACCCCCAGCTGCAACCAAAATTAAAATGACAGAGTCACCAGTACTCACAAGAGCTAGCCCACGGAGGGGTCAGAGAGGAGCTTTGTCAGAGCAGTCTGAAAGTGTGAGGGTGAAAACTGAACCTGTTACTCCAGCAAAGCCTACATCAGCAGAGTTAAAGAAAGCTGGACAAGTAAGAATCATGGCACTGTTATTTGAGTTGTATGTTTGCTTCATATCTGAATCTTGGAAAATGGTATTTTAAATTATGTGTTATTATTCTCACTTTTCTTTTGCTGGTTTTCAGAGTAATGACTCGTACGAAAGAATGACTGATGTGCCTACGGGATTTCTTACTGCCACTAAACCTATTCAAGTAAGTGTTGCAATTTCATTAACATGTGAGCTGAAGAACAATATCATTAAAATAGCCCTGATCTGTTAGCTTCCTCTCCAAGACCAATCTAGGAATTCATGCAACTACATCTTTTGGTGCTTGTGTGAGAAATGAAAAAGTGCTATCATTTTAGGATCAAAGGTGTAAAATAGACAAAGACTATGCATTGGAGGAACCAGTCGAGCCTGGTGTCACCCGACTTGAAGAAGTGTCGTTGGTGGTCCACACAAACAACAGACGACAAGAAAGGAACAGACAAAGCAATCTGCAGGATGGCACCTGCAGGTGGAAAGGCAGGATAGTGAAAAACTTCAAGAAATTCAGAAAGGTATAGGAGCAAATAGTCCTTTTTTTAACAATTTAGGCACAATATCTAATGTACAAGGTCATAAATAAGTGATTAACCAGAATGTACATGAAGTCATAGGGCTTTCTTATTTGAAACTGTGAAGATTTTTTATATGAAAGTAGCAGTAAAATTATCCTTACATGAATATGAAATAAGAATAGCTGTCAAAAGGACGTCAGATCATCGACGATTCATATTAATAAAGCGATTCTGCAATGAATATCAAAGGACGGCCTGCTTCGGAAAACATTGCTTGAAAGCTATTCGATTCTTCAGTGGTCTGACAAAACTGAGTGATCAACTGATCAGATATAATGGCAACAAACATTTCATGTACATATATTGTTTCTTCATACATTTAAAATTGCAGACAACCAATGCAGGAGCCAATGGTTTACCACGTATTATAGGTGGTACAGATTTAATTGTACATAGAGATGCGCCAAATAAAGAGAGAGAACAATGGCTTCAAGAATTGGCTCAGGTAAAGAACTTCACAAAATAGCATCAGACTGGTGACCCTGGGCAATAATTCCTCGTTTTGAATAGTGAAATCTTGATTTTCATATTTTACGCAGAATCAAATACAGATCTAACAGTATCTTATTGTTTAGTAACTACGGTTCTAGGAATCATTTCAATTTACTTATTTCAGGCTGAAAGTCAACAAAATGAACAAGATGAAATCGCTAAGCAACTATTCGAGTACGTAACTCTTTTTCATGGATTAATAATGTCCTGTTTTTGGCTCATTTGGCATAATTGCCAAAAAGCCTACAGAATCATGAATTGTCCGTCGTTGTTGTCATCATCTGTGCACAGTCACCCTGAGCACACTATTGATCACAGAGAATTTATATCTTACACATATATGTGTCAATGTCCCATCTCAAAGCCTAGCAAAAATTATGTTGCTATGACCATTATTCTCAAATTGGCAGCCATATTTGTGTTTTCTTTGAACCTTGCTCCTGGACTTGCAGTTAAAGATACAGGCTTTATATTTGGCAGTCTTATGTATTTAAATACCCTCATGATGTCTTGTAAAAATTACATTGATGCCACATTTTTTCCCATTAGACAGCCACAATTTTGTTATTTCACAGATCACACCTAGAGATTTGATCTTAGACACTTTGATTTCATGTGATGTGACTTGAATCATCTTAGTCTTTTCATAATACCAAATGAGCTCAAGTCCATATGGACCTATTTTTTTTAATGGTCAAGTTTATTCTTTCCACCAACTGCAGAGTAGTAATGCATTTGTTCGTTGGATAAAAATTAAAAATGAGAAAAATGTGTATCTTATACTATTTCGCAACATCAGCTAATAATGCAACACATACCGATTTCAGTTGGGAACCAGCAACAAGAAGAGGCAAGACAGGAAGAAGATAACAACAACAATTGCAGAGTTTATAACTGTCTGTGAAGTGGATACCACGATGGTTTACTTGCTGGTTATATTGCCTGTTTGAAGGAAGTTACCTGGTTTAGTATTGACTTAATATTAATCGCATGACAAAAAGGAAAATACAGTGTGCTTAACTTAAATGGATAACTCGTAACCTGGTGTCACTCGAATCATTTTGAAATGACCCGTTTGTGCAATTTCTATCAAAAATTCAATGGATGCCACGAATTTCTGTATATCTCGCACACTTCGTTCTCCATGACGTTCGAGTAAAGCAGAATTTACTGTCGTGGTACCAGCTTCTGGGGAGGAAGCAAACGAATTGTTAAACTCAGTTTTAAAAAGCCGTAGTTATCATGTTATGAACTAGTTTCCATCCATTTATTCAGTTCTCTGTTCAAAAATATTCCAGTATAAATATGCAATTATGTAACATGCAATATATACATTCTTTCAAGTACAAAATCTTAAATATTTAAACTGCGAAACAAACAGTTGTATATTACGTGCAAGGCATCATATTTCAATTACAACTTTAGATGAAAAACATATTTAGCACCAATTTTTTTTGTGAAAATAATAACTGGAATGCCAATAACAAGTGCATTCAAAATGTTCAATACTTGTGTACATAAAAAGTTTTAGTTTGTTTTGAGAGTACTTTACACTGTTAACTGTTTTTACTTGTTACTTAGCTAACGAAGAATTGTATGCATTACGGAATATTTTATACGGTTTTGTCGCTACACCTGTGTAGCTCAAGAAAATGATCAACTATGAACCTTGCACATGTGGTGAATAAATGTTTGAAAACTTTTCAGAAAATTTACAATGTTTACGAAATACCGTAAATAGGTGTACTTATGTATCTGTATTCATGCATGTTTTACTGAATGTGATAAGTTTCGAAAGGTTCCAAATAAGATTAGTGTGCAAAAGTCTGCTTTTTTATACCCGAAGTACATCCGGTAACTTAATTCTGACTTGCTTTGTTTACTTAAAGTTACTGTTACATGATTTTCTGATCACTTATTGAACTAAAAAGCTTATCTCTGCAATGACATGACAAATGTAAATACAATCAGACCTCCGTTAAGCAGACCTCCACTTGGGCAGTAATTCTTTATAGCCAAACATTATTTTTTACACAAGACAGTCCATTGAAACCAAAGCTGCCCCTTTTCCACCAACCCGTGTACTTGAACTTGCATGTTATGAACGTTCGGTGATATGTTTGTCATAAATAGCCGCATGTAAGAAGCACGTTCTTGTACATGTGAACACAAGTACACCTGTCCCCGGATAGTGCGATCTCATATAAGTCAATATCCTTGATAACTCGATCAAAATTTCTGCTTCACCCCACATTGACCACCAAGTTATTTTACTCCGATAATTCGATAGTTCGTTCAATTCGATTAAAAATTCCCCGTCAAGTATATTGAATTATCCGGGGACAAGTGTACTGTTTAAAAAACATGTACGATTTTTCACAAACAATGAACAAGAAGCTGTGATTGCGAGGTAGGAACAGTTCACATGATTATGCACAATGTTTTATTTTGGCAAATTACAGCCAGAAACCCGGTTTTACAATACATGAATTTCAACAATGAAAAAATACAACAATGATAACCAGACATACATAGGGATCTCTAAACCGGGGTTGCATTTATTAAACCTAAGGCTTTTGTCTTGCTGCGTTTTGCAAATGGTAACACAAATTTTTTACCTGAATTCTAAACATCACACATACCCCTTTAGGATTACATGTACAATTATGGCAATATTTAACATTTTAGCTGCATTTTATGCTTAATCGATTTTCATCAAGAAGAAACCTATTCATGTGATGTTTAGACATACTTTTAGCTAAGCACTACGTAACCTTTACTTAAGGCTGATTTATCAGCACCATTCATTTAAGTAATTTACAATACGTACATAAAAGCACTATACATGTAGAGACTACTAATATCCTTATATCTAATACAAAAGTAAAAAGAATATCAAAAGACTAGGCTAAACTTTAAATGTAAACTATATATACAACAATGCATATGTTTCAAGATAACCGTATCAATTACTGCCGAAACATTCAATGGACTAAGATAAACTTTGAAAGGCTCAATAGGCTTCACATCAACTGTGATAGAGGCAAATTTCCAAGCGTTAACAAGAAACACGGCTTTTCATTTTGGAGTGGGAAGTTCAGGGCACGAATAATTACATCTAGTTGTCTTCAAATGTATCTTCTACACCTGAAACAGAAATGTAGATGTCAAATACATTTCCATGGTTATTTTGTACAAATGCGACATACTGTGAATGTCATTCAGATATGTCATCCATACATACAATAAGCAAAGCTCTTATTAGGATGACCGTAACTCTCTTTTAAGTCATTACAACAACATATTTAAAAATAAGACGGATTTACTTACATCAGTACTAAGTAAATTGGAGTCGGGTGGTAATCCGGATGTTAGAGACAGACTGTAGTTTGATGAGACTCCACTGTCACTTCTGTGCACACCCTTCTTCAGCGTGGTCTGCGTGTACCCATCTACCATGCAGGGAGATGATGAGCTGCTCCCCAAACTAATTCCACTCTCTGTAAAATGAACGAGTTGATAAGCATACAAAATTTCACAAAAGTACTCGGTATGTGCAGCACAAAAACATTTCATTAAGCGATTTTAGCAAGATGAGTTCGACAGGTGACCAATAATTGATGTTTCTATTCAATTTCATTTGTTTAATACTGTATTGTATACAGGTCATCCCACTTAGCTCGGATAATTCTGTTTAGTTTTAACTAAGTTTTAGCCTTTTCAAATGTCCGATCAATAGGTTACGTATTGTAAAATTAACGTTTAGCTCAAACTTCTGCTAAGCTCGAACTTTATGGTGCTTCCCTTGAGGGACCGAGCTGTATTTTTTGTCAGTAGAATAAGCTAACAATTGCGAGAAATGTGTAAACTCACCATTAGAACACATAGTTAATGATGTTCTAGCACCTGGCAAAATCGAGTCTTCAGGCATGGTTTCGAGCCCCGGTATTGTCATTGCTCCGAACCCGGACGAATGGCTGCTGTTGGACGAAGATGAACTGCTGACGGAGATGATGGAATGTGGACGTTTGTTTCCGTTCTTCAAGTGTTCCACAGATGATACGGCGATAGAATTTCGTGATCGAGGAACTACAAGTGAAACAATGGAAACATGGTCTTTAAAATAAATATATACACACAAGCAGAACAAGATTTAGTGCAACTAGCTTTGAAACTCTAATCTAGAATGGGAACACCAGTGATCCCTGCGAAATGGTTGCACACTGGTCTGCCACCAAAAACTTTTTAAGAATGCACGAGCAAAATTGAAATTTGAAAATAAAATAATTTGTGCAACTTACTCCTATTATGGATGTTGACGAATCTATCGTTGATATTATTTTTGCTGGGTTTAATATCCAGACACGGTTTGTTACCAATTCCCATTCTCGCCATTTCTGTCAGTCGGTTCTCTGCAATTAAATCAAAACCAAGAAATGTTTCACCTTTCGCGATTATAAATACTATTTCTTGACCCAGAATAATATCGTGTGTATATTAAATGTAGATCAATGTAAGCAGTAGTGCTGCACAAACAACCGTTTATTCGTCGGTTATAAAATAAACGAAACGGCATGTCAACAAACGCAATCCTACCTCTGTTCATGATTGCTTGTTTCCATAGTAGTCTTGAGATTTCCATGACCCAGGCATTCTTCACATCAATAGTTGGAGCTTGTAAGACATACGCCTCACCAGCTGTTCTCTTTCTGAACCAAATCTCAAACCTAGATAAAAGAAAGTCATCTTAACTATCGTATCAGAAGTAGTAGTTTTCGGAAATTACACGTTAAGTTGAAAGATTTTCTTTCTCTGTCGAAATTTAATCCTCGAAATCACGTATGACAGCATGCATACACATTCCATCTGATTCATATGCACTTTACTATTAACGGCTTTTGCAAACATCAACAAGAGATTAACTATGTTGTTGTGTATTCAATAGAAGAGAGACACTTTGTGCGGAAAAGGTACGGACACAGATTGTGTTTTATTAGAAATCGAATCGCAAGTTTCATTTTAGTTACATGCGAACAGTGGAGATCAACAGAGCAAAGAATACTGTAATAAACACGGATAAATACAAACATCCAATCATTCTCTACTTTGGAATCTGGTCTAACCAGATAAACCAATTTAACAATTTTCAGTCAGCGTCCTTGAAATTTCAATTCCCTTTCACCACAACTACTGGAAAAGTTTCATTACTGCTAATTATTGAATTTTAACATGTGTAGATTTGTTCTCTTGAAGTTGAGAATGTTCGAAGTTAAAATTATATGGCACACGAAAGAGACAGATCAAGCTCATGCTAAATGTGATTTTAGTTGCTATCATACCCATAATCTGTGATTTCTTGAGTCTTATAGTTTGATTTTCCAACAAGTGATTTCGTCTTTCTGTTTGTGAGAATAAGTTCATTCATTGTCAACCACACAATTACATTCATACATTTATTGTTAGAAGTTAAAGTTCCCAGCTCTTACATCTATATTATTAAGCTATCAACCATGAGAGGAAATATTAACATGTAGTTTTATTGATTGAGAATAGTTCGAACATTACATCCACGTAAGACATGTACTCCTCACACTACAATATTTTTACACTAAGGTGCTACAGCCTTATGATTTTACAACAGTGCACCAGAAACTCATCAATTGAGGCAACACAAAATTAAATTGAAACGTGCCAAAACCAAATGTATAATGTGCAAAAATAATTCAGATCCCAATTTAATTTTGCATCGCCCTTTTACGTTGTAAAGGATTAAAACCAACCTGAAAGGACTATCTCCCAAGTTTTCTGTTAATCCCATATCTGACGTTTTAATGCTTCCTTTGTACACATAGACATCATGTCCAGATGACGATCTTTTACTCTTAGTGAACAGCAGTAAATCCTCAAAGATGAAGATTCGGCGCAGACACTTCCTGCGACCCTGCCACACCAAGAATTCTTCCTGTCTCAACAGGCGACCCTGTTCCTGTAGGTTTACCTGGAAGGAAACAAATAATTACAAGAAATGGATATCAAATGGATTTTATACAATTTTAACACATGCTACTGACCTACTGCATTAGAAACATTTCACTTTATTTTTGATATTACCTATTAATTCTGTTCTTCCTGTAAAGTATTGTACTTACATCACAGTCTCTTATGGAATCCATAGCCAGCAAGTCATTACCATGGCGTAGTTGAAACTTAACCATATCTACTGCTGACTAAAATTGGATAAAATATTAAAATACATTATTATATCACATATGAGACGATATTAGTAATGTCACATTTAACCCTGCTAAATTTCCCGAAGGCTGATGAATCATGTGTGTACGTTTTGCCAACGAAGGTAACTCTTAAACATAAAAAATACAAAATGCCAATATATCACTTACGGTGAGATCAGCATACTCCTGTTGTTCGTTCTCCGGACATTCCTTCAGTATTTGTTTGAGTAGCAGTGCGTACTTTCCCATCCGTTGCACAGGTTTCAGTAGGTAACTGGACAGATCCATTCTGTCTCCTAGACTCAACTGTTTTTCCTGTTATCAGAATTGAGGACATGAATGTAATGACAAGGAGTCTCCCTTTGACAATGCAACTCAAGAGTTAATTAACAGTAGAAAAGCTAGCAGATTTAACAAAATATTCTTACCCTGAAGAATTTCGCACCCCACTCCACCATTAATACATCAGATTTGGGTTTGTTCTTGTTGTACAATGCATATAGGTAAAACTCATTTGCCTATAATGAGATAAACATAGAAATATTCATTTAGTCTTGAAATTACACACTATTTTACTGGTATAATTAGACAAATTGTTCAGTAAAAGGACAATTTCAACTGAGAAGCGAATAAAATCGTAACTTACATGCTTGAGAAATATTCTTGCCACATGTACTGGACTCTTTTCACATCGTTCTAATGCCTTAAGAAAATAATGGTTGTGGAACTGATAGATCTGTTCGATGTTTCCAAAGATGACGTTCCTCTTTCCCCTGAGCGCCTGCGGCACATCTTCTCTGAGTAACTCCGGAAGGTAGTTCTCAATAACAAACTGCAGTGATCTAACGTAATCCCTCTCCGTCTGGATCATCTCACTCATAATTAATGCCAGATTTCTGAGGGCAAAATATATCAAAAGATGTGACTGTTGTAATTTCGCATTCCTTGGTGGTTCACGACTGCAAGGTCTGTGTCGACTCATCATTCCCTACTTCGCAATCAATTTTCTATCACATACTGTTATCGGAGCCAATTCTCCAATTCTGTACATTTAGAGTTTATAGCGGCAAAACACGAGAAAAATTGTGATCATGCCTTTGTGGTTTCTTGTTTAGGCCACCAAACAGTAATTAACCACCATGGTTAAAAAAGAAGAATGCATTTGGTACATACATGTGTGAGGTTGGATGGCAAAAAATTCTCGTCTGTTGTATTTTTCGGGTTTGTGGGGTAACCAATTCAAAAGATTTATGGGTAAAGCAATTCAAAAATAAAATTTTACCTTCTTCTTTTCATTTGTTCGCTGGTCAGACTGAGATCAGACATGGAGTGATATGATGACAGCCCCGCGCGAGTTTGTCGGGACGTGAGATGGGTGTTCACTGGGACAGGGGTCCACACGAACTTTCGTTCTCTCTCTGGATCTGCAGGCGCACTCTCACAGTGAACCTCCTCCTCTTCAGCAAGGCTAAATAAGTCAATAAATGTAAAATAATTTTAAGTTATATGTTTTAACGTCTCATGATCCTTACACATTAATGTAAATTTCATGCATTCTTTACACACGTAATATTTGCTGACTCTGAAGACATTGTTTCAATCACATTGATGTAATCGTGTGAGACACATTTGTGAACATGTTGTCGAAAGACCTCGACAGTGAATATTCCACAACGGTATTATCATGATGTAACGATTATGTATGTCCAGCACATGATTGTGGAACAAGCAGTGCTCAATACATTCACGCACTGTTATCTGCGGTGCAATTTAAATTCAGGTGGAAACAACAAAATAATCTTAAAGAAATGGCAACTAAAAAATATTTGACACTAAACTTTACCATTGACACGATGATGATGAATATGATATCTTACCTGGGAAGACTTTCTGAGCTGCCTGTGATCATGCTGAGTGTCTTCACAGCTCTACCGATGTTCGACTGACTAGTATCCTTTGTTTCTATGTCTAGATCAGCTGTGCTTGACAAAGCTACTCCTGATTTTGAACTACGCATAAATTTCCTTTGGGGTTTGTTGTGCTTATTTACCACGTGAGCTTCCATAAGAGAATCAAAGTCACAAGGTAACGATGCTGGTAACTCCTTTGGTACCGACGAGCTTTTCTCGTCTCTGTCCAGATTTTCCATTGAGCCTCGCAAGCTCTCTCTTGAACCCCGAAGACTTTCCCTGGAACTCCTCAATGTAGTGTCTGATAATCCTTTGGGCAGACATGCCACAATTCTGTCCGACATATCCTCTGTGATTAGACCCTCATTAAACAGATGTTCCTCAATTTCACTGAGATCAGTTTCTTTCACTGTATTCCGGAATGCGGCCACGGCCGGACTGTAGAGTGGTGCCGAGGGCTTACCCGCGTACGACCGTCGCCTTACCGACAAATTAGGTAATCCAAGAGGCGTACTGGTTTGTGGCTGCCATATTGGTTCGTTATCCTCAATACTTGGGTAGTACGTGACACCACAACTTAAGTTATACGAGCTTCGCCTTCGATGTTGTTCGTTTTGCAACTGTTCTCTTGCCTGCTGCAAAGTGCTAAGTCGCACTTTCAACAAATGTGCAGTTTCTTGGCAGCGAGACTTTGCAACTTTGCATTGGTCAAGTAACTTATCATTCTGTACCATTTCTGATAATTCCAACATTATGTCAAAGGTAGAACTTGTAATTGGCGGATGCTCCTTCAAATAAATTGACAAACTTGTCATAAGTCTCTCTACTTCCTCAGGTGAACTTGTGCTGTCCATTTTCATTCCAGCGACATGTTTCATAGCTTCCAGTGCCCACTCATAAGCCTGTAAAACATAGAATTGTTTGACATCACTTTTGTAATGCGACACCGACCAGCTTTGTCAGAATTGTGTCAGCGTTATCCCTAAAAAGAATCCAAACTACTCAAATTAAATGTGTTAATTTGTTCCCATTACAATAACTTGTTTTGTTACTCGCACTTGCGAGTAAGCAATTCCTAGATATCTGCATTTATTTGTATTTGTGCTCACGCAATTCGAGATGGAATAAACATTTCTGCAATTGAACTAGTATTTTATACAATAATTTCTAAACACATGAACCTATAATTACCTCCAGTTTATTCCACCACATGCTATTTAACCTATATTTTACCCTATAACAAACAACATAACTTTATTGCCATTTTAAATTACCTTATCAAGCAGATGGTAGCACTTTGCCGTATTTTCGATTTTGTCTTTGAGTTCATCCAAGCGGGATGTGAAGTGTCGAAGACGAGATTTGAGTTCCTTTGCGATTTCTTTAATTCCAGTTACTTGGTCATAGTTCCCGGATTGTGTAAGCATGCTAGCTTCCTCAAGCATGTCATTTCCTTTTTCAATGTGTGTCTAAAATAATAAACAAAATGCGTTTTCTATATTATACGTTTAGACAAAGTGAATGTAACCGCATGTAATTCTTTTCTAATGCTTGTATCCTTTAATTCTCTAAACTCACAATAATTTTGCAGTCTGATTCTCCTACTGAAGCACTATTAGCTCATACAAACAATGCATTTTCGTTAAAATTTCACATGCATAACTTTAATATTCCACTACTGACATCCATGATACCACCGTCATAAATTCGCACCAGAATTTTAAGACCAAATAAACAATGCCTCAGGCTGTATAATTAGTCAGAGATAATTAATGGCGTCAAAAGTTTGCCTTGCACAATTTAGTACAGTTGTTGAGTAAAACATTACATAGAGATGTGTTCAAGTGGTACAACAATGTGATTTTATATGCAGAAACTTACGTCGCTGTTCAATCATTGTCAATTCGACATATTTGCTTTAATCCCATGAATCATAATGTGATATTAAATTTGATGTACATTCTGAGTGTCTTGCTGAATTTACGAGTCTAAAACAGTTTACCTGTACTCATCGCTGTAGCTTTAACTTTCCAATAGAAAAGAAGCAAACTTTTTTGTAACGTGACTACGAAGTAAAAAATCCCACACACAATACACCCTTCCTTTTCCAACAGTCAAAATGTAATCATACCTTTCTACCATTTAGCCCTGAGATAAACTGACAATTTCCAAGTCATTTCCTAGTTTAGATCAGCATGTGGAAGCTTTAACGTATAATAATGCATAGTTTCATCTTTTATCTCTACTGCCCATCTTTGGGGAATTTTGGAACTCGTTGGCCACAAGAAAAGCGCACGAATGCAAAGTAAAGAAATGCTTCAATAGCTCGGTACACATCCTGTGTTGGCTTGTGGAATTATCCTATATTTTCTTGTGGAAAACTCTCATGTCGTTTATACTTGAGATGTAAAGCTCAAATCTTTGTGTGCAGTTTCACAATAATCTTTTACAAGTGTTCGTCAAGGTTCAAACACAGGCAACGAGTAGTAGGGGAGTGTCTCCTTGCCTTAGTACAATACAGTTAACGGTAGAATATTCGAAGTTTTTTTTCTTCTGAAATTCATAATGCATAACTATAATGCAAAATGCTATAATAATGAATGCAGACATTTTGGTTAGGCCTGGTCCACGCGATGCAACATGCAAAGCAATAAATAAATTGACAATGAACAATATATAATTATACATCTTTTGGAAATCTTTGAATATAATTAACCCCAAAACTTTAATTTATTGTTTCTAATAAAATCTCCCTTTTAAGATTTTCGTTATCCCTTGCAAACGAATATTAGGTAAGTGTCTCCCATCTCGCAAAACTCCCCCTTTTCCCCGGGGTAGGAAGTTTTCTGTTTGCCATTGGCCAGAACATCTCATGACTCAACTACCTTAATTGGCGGTCCTTCACCTTCCCTTCTGGGCTCAATGTGTTTACACATTGTGCAAGAATTCATAAATGGCTCAACACTGCGAGTAAAAATTCAACAGGAATCTTTTTGTATGTGTAGTACTTAAAGTCAGAAAGTTTAAAAAGAGAGTGCCAATTTATTGGGGATAATCGCTCTTCATTCTTACAAGATAATCCCATGTACCACTCCAGGGCATTTTAAAATTCTTTGTCAAAAATAATGTTTATTACACATTGCAGTATATTTAAGGAGTTTCATGGCGTCTCAGACAAGACCACCTTTTCAGCACTGTATATGCACTGAATCTTTCGAGCTACAGAGCTATAACGCAACTTTTTCCGCAAAAGCTTTGAACTTTACAGTTACAAACGCATAAGAACTGAACGACAAACCTCCTGGGGAGAACAATCTATTATCTACTAGTGTAAGATTATAAAGCTAAGTATCAGCAATGGCTAAGTGTTAGATTATACATATGGTCTATTTCCTGTTCAGAATGGGAATAAAGTTCCCTTCTCTCCATTAAATCAAAGCATTTAACAATCTTATCAGTTATGGAGGAGGTTACCACAAACACACACAGAGATACGCACATATGGGCAATGCCAAAAGCGTTACCTTTACACACAAAATCGTTTGATCACAATTTAAACTGCAGAACTCAAGAACCTTTCCCGCCGTTACAAGTGACACGTTTATTTATTGCCTTTCATTGTTAAACTTGAGGTAACTATGTAAATTGTTCAATTTTCAAAGTTTTACCTACTTACCATACAAAACCTAAAACCTTTCTTTGGGCCTTCCTATATTTATGCTACAATATCACCCATAATTGAAACTAATGTGTAATTTTGTCGAATTCATAGTTTTTCTCACTGAGCACTGTTACTCTCTTTATAGAATAGAGTACCCTTTTTATATCACTCTTTGTACTTTGAGACCGTTTATAGTAAATAATAATATCCCCGAGGAGGTACAAGCCAATATGAACAAAAAAGCTTTATTCTTATCGAAATGCACATCTGTAAGTTAATTTTTATACAAATAAAACTTCCAACATATTCTCCCTGAACCGTCTTTCTTTTTTCCTTTCATGTGTTGGGTTAAACCCCAGGCTTTTTATTTGTGGTAAACGTGGTGCATGAAGGAATGAAATGTTTAAATGTGTGAAATGTTATGCGGGTAATTGCCACCCAGAAAGCCCCCAAAAATGGAGCCAAAAATTAATTTTCCCACAAAAGGCTTGTATCTCTGGTTTGAAATTGACCCAGTATGAACTTTCTGCTTGGGAATGTGATTACCTATTCAAAGTGACATCGAACGAATTACAAAAGTAAAATTTACTCCTTTAACACTTTTGTCGCTTTGGTGAAAGACGAAAAAGCTTTTCGATCAAGGTAATCTTAAAAATACAAAGCCACATGTTCTTTAAAATTGGATTTTAATACAGAAATTGTCACAGTTTGCTGAGATTTTTTTTTTTTTTTTTTGATTAAAGGTATTTGAGTGCACTGAACAACTGTAGTTAAACTAATCTAACTTTAACAACTTCTCATTTTCTCAGACTCATCATCAGAGTGCGTGCGTGCGTGCGTGTGTGTATGCGCAATGTACATGTGTGCCCGAGTGTGTCTTGTCTGTGACCACGTATGCCGTCTGTGTGTGGATTTAAAAATTTTTTTTAAAAAAACGAAGATAGCGTTAAAGTTTTCACGAAACAAAGTTTACTTTTTCTCTTACCATGGCTGAGAAGTAGAGTTTATCGAAGTCTTTTTGTTGAGCTTTGATTCCCTTGAGATTGTCACATACGTCTTGGTGATGTGATAACAGTTCTTCTCCTTCCGTCACCAGCCAATCTATTACCTGCAAAAATAAAAGAAATAATAATTATAAAGAAACCCAATGGGCAGAGCCACCCAAAGTCCAAAACAGGGGTATCAGTGGCCCCACAAAATGGTTGCACGCTGGTCCCAGATAAGGGACGGTTGCCGCCAAAAATAAAACTAAAAGAAAAAGAATAAAAAAAATCTAACTAGTTTAAATTAAAAGCGAGTACATTATCTGATGTAATCACAACTAATTCCCCTGAAAAAAAAAGAAATGTGTCACATTTTGCTTTTCCATATTGTAAATATCAGCAATTTCTATATGGGTGGCGAAATCACAAGTGTCGTAATTCGCTAATTACGTGGGTCTTTAAATCCAACAATTTACCTGTTTAGATGTACCACGTACTACGTGTAAATGTTTAAAATTACATAAAATATTAATGATATCCAAAAATAACATTGAAACATGACCTTGTTAAGTTGTAAGTATGTACAAAAGCTATATTGTGTCACAGTTCGGTCTTCCACTTGACCATTATCAATTCCCAATAATATACCCTCATCCGTCCCTATGCTATCAGGAAATGTAAACACGCTTTCAAACCTTAACGGAGATTAAACATATAATGATTCTGCCAACAGTTCATATTACGCCACTTAAATCCATAGTAACGTTTTCATATTCCTGCCAAATCTGCCAAGCTTCGCACGCATGCCTGAACACAGGCACATACACACACAGACAAATAGTTCATGGGTTACCTCAAATATGGTTGCATATTCCGTACCCATCATAATGATCCTCAAAACGTTTAACACTTTGCTTTTCTTCCCAGTGATTTTTACTCAAACAAGTCAAAGCTTCACGACCTATTGGTTACAAATCCTTCATAAAACTGCCGAGTTTTTAAATGTACCTTGCTGTATTTAGTCTGATGGGTCATGAAAATGACCATAAAATCTGTGTGACGGCCTTTATTGGGGTTAAATTCGGCATGATTGAACCAATATGGTGGTAGGCACTGGGGTTGCATGAGGGAGAGTAAATTAAATTTGACCAGGTGAGCAACAGCCCCTATGTTATCTTTTTTTTTTGATAACATTGAAAACCCCAAAATTTTCATAACCATTTTTTCAGAGAGAATGGGTTTGATACTGTTTATAGTTAATTTCAATGTTTTCAATTGGCGTCAGTATTGAAAGGTGGCATTTATAAGTATGCTCTACACACTTAATCTCTGTTGCACAATATATGTGTGGAACATATACGACATACTTTTATACTTCTCGTTTTAATTTAATTTCTTCACAGAAATAAACTGTTACACTTCGCACTTTTTCGGTAGGCGCGGAAACACAATGCAGAAAGTATTTCCAATTTTACGAGCCATACCCATTTATCAGTGGGGGCAGCCAAATATTTTTGGGTACACAAAAAACAATACACAATACATGATTTGTTTACCTAACTTTGAGGACATACATAGTAAAGTGCGGTTACCTATGACCATCGTGTTTGTACAGAAGTTTCCCTTTGGGATTCTGTAACGAAATTTCACTATTTTACACACTACCATTAAAGGTATCGTTTTGTCTTCTAATTTGCCACTTTAAAATTAATTTTAACGTTCAAGTTACACTTTTAAATAACATACAAATTTGGGGTTTTGGTACTGTCGTTTTCAGAACTGTCTATTTAGATCGACCGTTTTGAGATCGAAATCTGTTTTTCGTTTATAATATAAAGTAAAACTTCCGGAAGCTTTATTATCTACGCTTTAACGCAATTTAGCCTTTATCATAGGTCTTACGTTTTCACATATCTTGCCACAGTTTTAGAATATTTTGCTTTTCAATTCTATGTAGAGCAGTCGCAAATGCCCAATATGGTACCAGAGGCAGAATGTCTAGGTTCGATAACCCCGGACTGTCACAGAGGAGCTCTCGGTCCACCCCTTCCTGCCTCTCGGTCATCTCACACAGGGCCTCGAGTCTGTTCGGACACCTGTTCATTACACTCATTGCCCGCCGTGTGTGCTTCAGTTGTGGATCCATATGGCTCATCTGAAGTGATGACCATAAATGTACATGGCTCCAAGGCTTGAATACGATAAGGGTATTATTTCAACACCATATCAGACATTTGTAGTGTTGTTAAGATAACGGCAAATTCGGAAGCAATTCGAAATCAGATCAAGGAAACTGACAGTGTTGGTAGTAGGGTGGGGGGGGGGGGGGGGGGGGGGGGGGGGGGGGGGGGGGGGGGGGGGGGGGGGGGGGGGGGGGGGGGGGGGG
>JBCAUI010063662.1:0-20233 GCA_038406195.1 Haplosyllis anthogorgicola | reverse complement strand
TATAAATAATATCAATAATTTGTTTGTTACCAACATTTTGAAATATACAAAACTAGTTAGATTTCAAGAAATAGTTTTCAACAATCAATTCGCGGACTCCTATTGATTGTGGATAATTTGTTGCATCAGAGAGTTGAGGGTTTTTATTATTTCAATCTCAGATCTACCACATCTAGATAACTTCGCCGAAACATGAACTGTGCGAGTTTTAATTTGATTTTTGCCTCAAGACAATTTTCAGTTTAGGTTAATACGAATTTCAGTACAATGATGGAATATTGTTCAAGACTAAATTCAGTCCATGTTCCAAAATAACCATGAAGCTTACATTTAAATTGATTGTAATTCAACTAAAATTTTTAGCAAAAGACGAGGTCAATTGAAATATCTGCAACATTTGTTAAATCAGGTAGATTTGGTGGATTAGGTAACCGAAATTAATAAGAAACACCAAGACTACCTTTTGGAAATATCCGTCAATATTTAAGGCGGATAAAAGTGAAAAGTAGTTACATTGTTACCTCAGGTTCAAAAACACAAACCTACAGATGTTACATAACGCTACACATTAAAACTGGTTGAGAAGAAATGCTTCTTTTATGTTCCCTTTGATTTTAGTGCAATCAAACACAAACGTCTTTTTTGTGTCAATAGTTAAATAAAGATCACAGGAAGAAAATACACATAACCTTATGAAAATATAATTGTATCTGTGTACAAAGCTTTGAACACTTCTTTTAACAGATTCATTTTGTTACAGGAATTAAAACTGTGTCGTCATGGAGCCTGTGTGGGTCGCAGTGGCAGGTGCACTTTTTCCGATGCGGGATTTTCTTTTGATATTTCCTCATCTGGTATCTTTCTTTACCCAAGTCAAGTATTTTGTGTGTATTTCAAGTAATTGAGGCTAGATTCGGTAAGATTTCCAACTGAAATAAGTGCAATTCAAAATAGGTGCAATGCAATGACTCATGATTTTATCTACTTTGATGACGATTCTGCTAAAGAAAAGAGTCATGACATCTCGTGTAAATCTACTGAGGATTAAAACTGGAGTGTAGAAAACTTTACCAACAAAACTCTCTGATGTGGAGGTGTTGGGCTGGAAAGTAATATAATATGAAGAACATTTTACGAGAAAAACGAGATTAATTCGAATAACAAGCGAAAAAAGTCTAGACGTAGGTTTGTAGAAGCTTTGCAATCTAAAACATTACCATTATGTTCCCTGCGTTTTAGTTTAATTCATTTCCTGCGCTTTTGTACGAGTTGGCAAATGTAACTTATATCAACAATACACTGTGTAGTGTTAGTGGGATGCGAGTGAACAACTCGTGATCGATTAGCTTACAGATTGCGCGGTCAATGAATCAGTAGCAATACATGCCGTTATGTAATTTACGTAAAGGTCAAAATGCTACATTTCACATTTCTTATTTATTTCTTGCATAAATAAATGAAAATTGCTCTTTTTTGTCTATCTTTTGCTTTGGGTAGTTTTTTCTGATTAGTCTGGCTGCTTTTTAAAACTGCTATCACTGGAATGATTACTATAAGTCACCTCGTTTTCGAAAGCTTAACACCAATCCTTTAATGTAACACTTAAAACCTTAACGCATCTATTTCCAAGAAATTGATGCTTTAAGCATCGTGTTATATTGGTTACAACCTAGCGCTACCCTGTGGGCATTATGTTATAAACAAACATAATGGTATAGATCTATATCATCAGGCAAGTTAAATGAATAAGAAGAGTATTTTAAACATTAAACTGTGAAACGCCTGTTTTCGCCAAGGAAGCTTTGAAGTGCATTTCTGTAACTTCCAAATAGAGTTATTTTATGTCGAGCTTTGAGTTCGAAACTGACACTTGCTTTTAATCTTGATCATTTCCTTGAAAAAGTGTAATTATGTGTGCACAGACAAGAGAAGAATTATGTAATTGTTTCTACTTTGATGTTTCTTCTTTGAAGATACAACACAGATTTTCAGCAAAACCGTTAGTTTTCTATTTACTTTACCTTCCAAGCTAATCTACCTTTAAAGAATAAATGACTCAGGTTATTGGTGATCAGTTTCTCAATTCTCGTTAAATACTTAATGTTATGTTAATCGTACCTTTCCGGAAAACTACACGACCTTAGTTATGTATGCCCATGACCAATTAACATTGCGTGCTGGCGTACCATGAAATACACTTCAAAAGCGGAGATGATAAATCATCGCATAAATCACATGTCAGGTGCTGCCACAATTGTGTATTGGCAAAAATGTTCTTAGCTTTAATATTGCAGTTCATCACACCTTCACATAATTTTAGTCATGAAATGGCATTTATTTTACGTGACCATTTAAGTTTTGTGTGTTAAAGCAGCAGATCCATCAACCTGGATATTGTCACAGACAACAGAACAGAGCCTGAATCCAGACGAACACGGATGGTCGTACTGTCAGTGGATTAAGTATCCTACGTTCCATCTTACGTAACCGCCACAGTCAGTTAATCTCTCAGGTTGTGTGCAAGCAACGGCGTTTTGTGGGGCATTTAACATTGTAACACTGAGCCTCTGGCTCTCAGAACAATGTTGGTATCTACACTCAATTGAAATATGTTCTAAAATCATAAAACATATTTTTTACAAGATATTACAATTGTATTTAAGGATATAGTTTTCTGGAAGATTTTGATTTCTTTTATAGTCCCTAATCTCTCAAATTAATTTTGCATAGATGATAATTTCCTTTTGGAAATTAGGTACCGTCGTTACATAAAGGAAACAGTCACGATTACATCCAAATCAAAATGAATAATGTAAGAAATTGTTACATTTTGACTGCAATTACAATTTAGCGATGCTCTTGCAGGCAACCTGAGGTAATGGACCATGATAATTCAGTAAAGGAAATAGGCACATAATAAAAGGAGAATAACGAGTACGTTACATGGTACCTGATTCTATATTTGGATCATGATAAATTGCACATTTATTAGTGCAGGGTGATCATTCCTGAGTTTACAGACAAGGAAAGCGCATCGGTGCATTAAAGTTGACAGCTTCACGTCAGGTTCCTCTTGTTACAGACAAAGCGCGTCTCAAGCTGCAGAGTGGACAAGAGGAAGTGATGGTAACCGGACACTGTTGTCAGCATGTCCAGTACGAATACGTGATTACACGGAATTATCGTGAAGGACAAAAATTGGAACAAATAATAACGCCACAGTGCCTTTGTCACGTTTCCGAAAAATATTATCTTGTCTGTACATTGGTTTGTAAACAAAGTTTGAACTGTCTGTGAATTAAGGATGACAGAGTGTAATTGGGTCGTAATAGTTTTAACGTGCTGATAAATGAAGTATGGCAAGTCAATGGGTCTAAGCAATTAAGCGTAAAACCAGATGTACAAATTACATTCTGAGATAATAGCCTCTCATGTGCCAATGTCGACAATTGTCGTGTTTTCCAAATAGTCTATATCTATTCTGCACTGACCGGAAGTGACCTACTTACTTCAATTGCCTTGCACACCTTTGTAAACAAATGTTACATACTCAAAACCCAAAAGCTAACAATAGTTTCATCCCAATGAACTTGTGAAAACGTTTTGAAACTTGCATCTAGGATCTGCTGCCATCTGGACTATATTTAAGTTTTAGGCTATCACGAGAGGATAGAGCATAGGCCAAAATAGAAGTGAGGAAACGTAAGAAATCTATTGGTAGATCAACCACGAGATACAGTCACAGTGATTCTATAAGGATTGCGTGGTCAAATGTATTGTGAGAATAACAGAACGTTCTAAACTGCTTGTGTTAGTCTGAATAAATAACCTCTTTTGTCATGCCTAAACACATATAAATTTTTATTCATTCAAAGACTTTGTTTACAGTTAATCTGGCTTGCTGCCTGGCAATATCATTCTGAAAAAGGGATATGTGTAATTTGAAGTGTCGACGATTTAAAATATAAATTTATGCTTTTTAATATTTTCCTAATTCTTATTCTTGGATGATAGTCAGAAACGCATGTTGTGTCTGCGCAGTGATCTCGGTGACTGTAAGTGGCCGTGTTGTTTGACTTTGTTGCTGATATCCATCCGCCTCACTAACCGCAGATACAATAGCCGAGGGACGAACCTGGCTCAACGGCACAAGTGATACCAGACGTCTTCTTTAATTACGTCCTGTTTGCGCGGGTGTCTAAATTTTCAGTTATGTTCGTCTGACTCTCTGTCTGTCTGTCTGTTCATCCGCACACAGAAGGTGAAACTTATTATTTATTCTTCTGGCCAGCATGTGTTTTTATAGTCTTTTTCGTGTCCTTTTGATTGTCTGTTTGCCTTTTCACTTGCACATGCAATGCCTTCTCTTTTTGTTAGATAGTAGGAATTTTCATTCACGTAAGTATATTTGGTCGTCACTTTAGGAACTAACTTTTAAATACCTAAAATTCACTCTGAGTATGTCGGCACATTATTGAAGTCAAATTCGATTAGCAAGGACAAAGGACCAAGTTTTAAATGTGAAACAATGTGAGAGAAAAAGTAACAAACCAGCTCTCGGGAAGGAAAGTAAATCCTAATGTTTGCTAAATGGGAAGAAATGTATGTGACTTTTCAACCTACGTTTCTGGTCATGTGGACTTGAGTAAGTTTTCTGCTAAAATTGAGATATCTTTAATGTAACTTGATTTCAACCTTGTTGGACCAGGGTCCATTTGTGACGCCACTGATTACCACTGTTTTGGACTTTGTGTGACTGTCCCCATGGGTTTTATATCCAGGGTGGATCTCTCACCTGCACTCTTACTTGCTTGTGTGCGGTGATACTGAGGGTCACATCTGGTGCGACACCTGCCTTTTCCACCAATAGAGGTGTATCCTCATGACAAACTTCAACGTAACATTACACAAAAATCGCATCAATTGTGTACATAAGAGAGGTAGGTTCTGATGCGAATTTTGTGTACTGGCAGGTTCAATGTTACAGCACGATTGGAAGTTGTCGGACCTGCTGTCTACAAAGAAGTTTACAGTTTTAGCAACTTTAGTATAAATTGGAATTATCATTTACAATAGGTGACACATTGCAAAAAATCCAAATAATTCATTGAATAGAATTTGAAGCGACAATCCATTGTATTGCACTTTTTACACAATCCATGGTTATCCAAAGAAGGTGTCCAGCTTTAAATCACTGTACTCCACTGTGTATGAATGGATGAAGCTGTCCTATGTCAGCTGCTTCACTCTCTTCGTCTCTACCCGTGTATATATTTTAAACCTCTTCAATCCTCCGTCTGGTTTCCCGCACGTTAATCCCAACCAAGTACGGATATCTGTCGCTACGGATAAAACCTATCGTCTGTAAATCTGGAAATCCGTCCGTCAAATGGAAGTTATCATCGTATCCTTTTATCATGTGGACTTTAGATGTTTGCTCATTGAAAAAGTCGAAGAGTCACTGAACAAGCTGAACGATGTACTTTATTTCAATAACAATGTCCCTTACGCATCAAACTAAATAACAGATGAAGCAATGCGTGTTAAATTGGGAATGGCATATTTTAACCTTTAGAACTAAAAGCTAGCAGGACACCACACACTTTTCTCCACTATTGCTATTGGAAGAAACAAGAAGCCAATTTTACTTCAGGTTAGAATTGGCTGAATCTAAATAAGGAATCTCACTTCTGATTCAAGGATCGTTTCCGTGATTGTCATCGTAGTAAAGAACTACAAAATGTAACGGATATTTCTTTCTTAAATTAGTCATAGATACAATTACTACACTAATTGATGGCATTGCAATATATCGTAACGTGAACTTTTCAATTAAATTATTTGTCGTCTATGGAAACTTGACTTAACGGATGAAACACAGGCTCAACATGACTTGGTAACAGAGGCGGTTAAAGCATGTGTACACAGCTGTTCAATGCGGGTTATGATATACTGTTGTCCAATGATGTTCGTGAAGCGACAACCCATCTGGGAGGCGATTGAAATGTGGTGATTTAGTTGCAAATCACTTATTTCTTTGATTTTAAATGACTTTTTGTAACGTACGCAGTAACACTAAAAGTAACATGTTCTGAACAGTCTGGTTTTCTGTTACCAAATTTAAATGAAGTGAAACTAACATTGTCTCTCTAAGGTGAGTTAACCTTCTTAACACCAACGTTTATGCTAAAATTCCCTTTATTCAAAATGGAATTTAAACATTTGAGGATACAATAAGCACCCCAACATCATTATTCTGGATTAAGTACCTTTGGAAACAATGGGAATGGGATCTAATACAATAGAAGTGGATTATGTGACAGTGTTGACATCTACACTGAACTACTCCAATGAGACTACCACGCCCTCTGGTGGTAGGGATGAGAACCTAGCGAAGATAGAGATCCTGGTTCAGGCAATTATTCTCGCTCTGGCTGTTGTGGGGAACTCCATGGTTCTGCTGGTTTTGGCATGCAGGTTTGTGTACACACCATTTCAATCTAAATTTACTCAAATGTACCAGAGGATGGTAATAGGGTTTTTGTTAAAGTGAAAGGCGCAGTATGTACTACTTTTTTCATTAAAATCAAATGCAAAAATAAGCCATGAAAAACAAAGGGAATATTTAGAACACATTGCAATACAAAATGTATCTACTTATTCTTTCAATGTTCTATTTTGTCATTAATTCAAGTGTATAGTATAAATAACATAAACCAAAATTATGCTTACAATGTATGCAACATTATCTTTCTGCCAAATTAGTTGAACAAAGCAGCACTAATTTGAATTGGTAAAAATGTATATCATCAATTTACTCCGTGTGCAGGTGTCATGATGGTTTTTGGGTGTACAAATACAATGTTTATGTTTCAGACTATTTCAACATAAAAGCAGAAAAGAAATGTGCAATCCAATAATTTTAGTTTACATTGTATGAATCTTCAACTTGAAATATCAGGAATATTTCAGTTTTGAAAAAATACCGGGATAATGTTTTGTTTGAATTCTGATGAATTGGTCTGCAATTTTATTAATTATACAATTCTATATTGCATCTTATCTTCAAACAAGAAGTAATATTTTTGTCGTCAAAATATGCAAAAGAAACAAGGAGATGAAATAAATGCAACAGTGTGAAAATGAGCTGTCCTCAGAGTATAAATCTCTGTTATTCCAATCGGATACAAACATGCATACGTACATTTTTGCCGGACATATTTTTTCATCCAGGCAAAAGCCTGTATGTCTACTTCTCGTTCGCCAAATTACCGACAGAGAGAGCATTTCGGCTCTATGTATCGATGAAAAGGGGCAGTTGCTTTCTGATACCTTGCCCTCCACACGCCCAGATGGATCACAGTCAAGCCGGACAGAGTAGAGTCAAACCATTTTACATCACTTTAGTCGCTTTCAGTGTATCTTAGTGTTTAATTTTGAAAACTCTGGGTAAATATCGCATGAGGCTTTGTGCAATAACAGTTCATCCCCCGTTTCTTTCTTTGGTTAATTCTGCTTGGGTTAAAGATACTAATCATGAATATATAGGCCATAATAAAAAAGCCTTAAAACCTAAGTGCTATATTGTTTTCTTTGGTTGTGATGAATTACCAATATTTTATATGGAAATGTACGTAAGTGGTAAAATATATTTGCAAATAAGTTACCCTATCATCCATGGAATAACTGAAATGTTGTTTACATACAAACAAATCGGCAAGATAAGATCTTGTTTTGACATCAGAATATCAACAATGTAGTAGAATCTGCCATCTTGCTGCATGTTTTTGAATCGTATAAAATACAGAGTTCACTCTAGATGTAGAATAACACTTAATGTAATTAATTAAAGAATATTATCAGCCATTAATTTTAGTTTTCAATATTGCTCATTTTGTTCAAAATTGAACGTAAAATAAATGTTTGAATTTTAGTGGTCTACTGAATAGATGATATTACACTGATGTGACTAAACTAACGGGAGGCAGGCAAGGGTTGAGTACCAATTTACAACAAAAAGCCGTCAATCAGTAACAGACGTGTCATCGCAAGGCCTCCGTCTCCGCATGTACGTGAAATCAATTGCGTAATTTCCTATGAAACGATTCAAGACACTTCTATGTAGTGTAACACCTGCTTGTGCCGAGATTGATCCAAATCGTTACATCAAAGTGTGAAATACCGGCGATGTTGTTGCGATACATAGGATGAAATTGTTATCATTTTTGGAACAATAGTACATCAAAATCACAGTGTGAACTTCTTTTGTTCTGTACTTTTCGAAATTGATAGGAATTTAGAATGAAATCAGTTCATGTTTAGACAATGTAGAATCTTGTTTTGCCTTGCCAATCGGAAAGGAACTTCCCATATCTTATCCCAACCACTTATCTTTTCAAGATGTGGATGACTGTCTAATTTTCAGACAAAGATTGGAGATGTTTTGACAGAATAAGTAGAATGGCATGACAAGTCACTTAAATTCATGAGGGTATTTGTCTCATCTGTAATTTCTAACTCATTAATCTAAAACATTGTACCTGTATTATTAATTACCACACTTCTTTCCATTTTTTGCAATAACTTAGTCGCGTCAAAATGAGTTATTATCTTGTCGATTTGGTCATTTACTTTAAATGGACTTGATAAAAAAAATAGGTAGTAAACCTAATTTTTACTTTTGTATGCATGTATAATAAACAGAGTTTTCATTTCACGTAAGACTTGCAATTCAAATTGTTAAAATTATTTACTTTGGTCATAACGAATTTACAACACTATATCTTGAAATTCATGTAGATAGTAAAATATAGTTTCAAATGAGTCATCTTATTATCCCTAATAATGGAATAACTCAAATTTTGTTTACAAAGAGAGCACCAATAGAGCAACAATCTCTTATTGACCTGACTAACTTATTAAATACGGAACATTATCTTGCAACAGAAAAAAATGGTAAACACATTACTTTCTTTCTTATCATATTATCCTGAAATCTGTTGTTCATATCACATATCAATACTTCTTAGCAAGCTATTCTAGATCAATGATACAATGGTACAATGATATCAATAACGTAATATGACGGCATCCTTTGTTGTCAACTGCAGAAAATGTGAGTGAAAATTGCATCAGGTGAACTTGGTTCATGGCACTGTTGGTACTGTGAGAAACAGAACATGCATGACTGGTTCATTTCTGTTGGCCGCAAGCTCAGGAATGAAGCATGAAATGTTCCCTCTCCATCTCCGTACAAAGCTCCACGGCGAAGAATTTCAAGTTTTCAGATGGATTAAATTGATCCAGAATACAAACGTTTCGGTACGATTGTACGTGTCAGATTGCATAATTCTCCTGTAAACAACTAATAAATTGATTGAAAGAGACAGTAGAGAGAAGTTTGGTCTCCAATGTAATATCAATGTAATTAACCTTAGTGTTTGTGTCTAACAGTCAGGACATGAGAAAGACACAACTCTGTGACGGGTCATTGTCCTCAGAAAGTTCGCTTACGTGGGACATGAAATGTAATTTCAAACTATTATTTCGGAACTTTCCAAGAACTTTCATGTAAAAAGGGGTCTATCATCTTCTTGGGTCTTTCACGTAACAAGTCGACAACATCAATAATAGAGCCCTGTTGGCCTCAAGAGAACCGAGTTCGAGTCCCTGTGCTATCAGTAGAAATGTCAGATAAATTTCTGTAATTCCAACCCTCACCACACCAGGGTGTAAAATTGGAATCGTTCATTGCTGGGGGGACATATTCAAGTGTGTTAGCTCTGAATTGGATGTAAACTGCACCTGTTCCAATCACATCAAGGTGGTGGCTCTGGAGAAGACTTTGCTGAGCTAAAAAAATTTAACAGGGGATGAAATGGCTAGTTAAGGTTCTTCATTTTAAGAACAATAGGCGCTTTTATTTGAGTCAAAGACACGGCATGAAATTCCATTGGCGCAAAATGAAATCCATTTCAGGAGCTGCCGCCTTTGCAAACTGAAATGCCGTTACATGGCGTAACGTAGCGTGTCTATCGAATGACGTTGCTGAATTGACGACATCTTTAGCAACAGGATAAACAAGACGTTTTCGTTCTGTCTCGGTTTCTGTTTTGATGGTTTTCGTCTGTTTCGTATTGTCTTGGTTACAATTTTTGTCAGTTTTTCAGGCTGAAGACCACCTAGTCTTATCGGATTTCATTCGATAGACAATAAAGTACTGCTACAAAGCACAGTACATAACTGACTTTGACTTCCTCTTTATCAATACAAGCTACTGGTATTGAACAACCTTCCTCGTCATTACTCTGTGTCTGGCAGGCTGGAGTACAATGGAAGATATCACGACCGGGATAGATGTAAAGTTAGTGCACATACATCAATGGGAAGGTTACATACTGAAAGCAATTTAGGAAGAGAATTGTGTGCGGACCTCCCGCAATCTATTGATTATGTCAAAGTGACATGGAAGCAATAGAAGGAAAGCAAGAGTTGAAGTCCTGTGTCCCATTATTTGTCATTATTGTGTGATTTTTTGACACTTTAAGTTCTTTATTATTTCAAGCTGCATTTTGAGCGTTAAATTGGCCTGAAGTAAATTCTAAAGACGATTAGTTACCATTGGAACCTAAATCTGTAATAAGACATGGTAGGTTGATGAACAAGAATATTTCTATTGTTGATTCAAAATTCTCTTCTTCATTTAAATTATTGTTGTTAACTATGGTCCATTTTTGTATTTTCTATCCATTTAATTTATCTTTTTACATTTTTATCTGTCATGATTATTTTAGTCTTTCTTATTCTTATTCTCAGGGTGAATATTATCTTTTAAAGTTATCCACAGATCTGAAATTTTAAGGATGTATGCATAAACTTAGCTGTATAAGTATCACCAAAGTGGCTAATCCATATTCTAATCTAATCCATATTCTCCTTATTTCTGAGTATTCTAATCTAGCAAAATTGCTGTGGAAAACTGTACAAAATAGGAGTGGCAGTGGCTCCAAAATGGCTGTACTGGTTGCGGAATAAGTGTCTGCAATGGTGGTCACCAACATAAAATGGAAAACAAAAACAACAGAAATAGAGTAAAACTTGCTCAAGCGATTGGATTGTCTGTCGTATCACTTGCCACAGTAATCCACATAAAGGAGCCTCAGCCACACGTCTGTCGTATCACTTGCCTCAGTAATCCACATAAAGGAGCCTCAGTCACAACAATTAAACCGCCTAATGAATCAATTAGTTCGCTTAATAAGTCCAATTAATTATCTCATAAACATCCAGTGCTACTAATCCGGTGGGATGACTCTCCACGTGCCTTCCTATTATCGCTCTCCTGTGTGACGACAGCCCTTCAGCAATATATAACAGTATAATCTAATTTACTCTCCAAGAGAAATGAGCTGCTTCAAACAAAATATTATAATGTAATAAATATAACTTACAACATTGCTCTTGCATGAGGAATACTTTGTGTAACAATAAAAGTGAATTGCTTGACCTTGACCAATAAGAGCAGAAAAAATCGCATATGCGACAAAAGCTAACAAAGGCTACACACTAATTATCAGTGCATTGCCACTTTGGCGATATCTACGGCAAGACGAGAAAAAATTGTCACGTACATATGAAGGATACTTCCATTTTTAATTTCACATTTTCTGTGATAGAACGGTAAACCCAGCTCAGTTCTAACATTGTTTCAAAACTGATAGAACTTTCATGCTTCATCGAATTTGAAGTTTTGGGAAGTGTACTAGCGTTGTTTATTTTTTCAATGGCTTTTCCAATTAGTCTAAATGGAACAGTTAATATTCTTTCATAAATGTGTAGCTCGCCACAATAAATATGTGCGTATTTGAGCATTTTCAAAACGATGAACGACATAAAATATAGTTTTTGTTCAAGTCAATTAGAATCGTACAGACCAAACAATGTATCCTGTAAAGTGTAAAGAGGGAAGCAGCGAGCATAACAATGGTTTCCAAAAAAGAAAACTGTTTATTTTTCGAAAAAAGTCTGACTTAACTTTAGAATAGTTCAATATGCGAGTACTAAAACATTATTTGCATCGTCACGTTAGTAACAACAAAAGAAAATAAGGGAGTTTGTTTCACCTTGGTTTTTTGTAGGCGACAGAAGTTGAGTCGAATGAACCTGCTGATCGCGCACCTAGCGGCGGCCGACCTGTTCGTAGCGTTCTTTAACGTTCTGCCGCAGATGATCTGGGACATTACTTACCGCTTCTACGGCGGCGACATCTTGTGTCGACTCGTCAAGTACCTACAGGTAAGCAATACATTGTAAAACAGAGTTTGGCCGCCAGGTGAATATGCCTTTAAATGCCAAAATTAAATTAAGTACAAAAGCAGTGATAGCAAAGCGATTAATTTGATTTCTTTTAAAGAGAAAAGAATTTATCTTTTATACTTTCAAAAAGTTTCTATTGTTTTCGAATTAGCGGGGCAAGGGGAAAAAGTCAAGCCCACATAAGGTCAAAACAATTAGACAGTCAATTACAAATTTGCAATATAGACAAATAAGGCAAATTCAAACAATAGATAGTCTTACAAAGATACCTTGTAGGAAGAGGGCAATACGCCGACTAAAAACTGAAAACAAAATACAGGAATATTTGTACAGTAAGACAAAATAAAATACAATAAAATCCATATTGCAACGAGGGCTAAAGTGAAAAGTATTATTTCTCTGAGTATTGTTGCGTCCATTCAATAAACAAATGCAGCCAATGATAGGTGTGTCTTACAGGAAGCAAATCGTGGACTGTGGAAGAATGTCAGACGAATTGAAAATTAAGTGAAACTTGTACACAAAGACATCGCTGACAATAGGGAATCAATGGCATAGCTGGGACAAATGCCTTGACTGTTTTATGATGGTAACTTGGTTACAGCAGGAGATTATCTGAGACAGAGACGCAAGTGTACAGAAGATGGTTCACATGGCATGAAGAGACATGAGTCTATTGTTTCTCAGATAATGACTCTTACACCAAGGAAACATCACGCATTGTCTTCGTGGTTAACATGGACAAACTGAAATAATTGGCTCATCACGAAGCGGATGTTAATCATGACCGTAATGGGGACACATAGGTTATGTATCATAGAATGTAATTTCAGAGATGTACTTCCAAGAAACTTTTTGAAACAGAAAGGAAAACTACTTCAAAACTTAGGTAGCTTGATTTATGTGTTTGTAGAATAATTAATTTAAACTAGTTACTAGATACTACAACAGTTTTTAAAACTACTGCAAAGTTGTTGTTCAATTCAAGAAAACACCAAGAAATAACACAACTTATTTGCCATAGATCAAATTATTATCTTTCTGTATTACAATGCTGAGTACTTGCCGATCTATGACTTGGTACTTCAGATATTTACTTGATGAAAACATTACAAGCATATTATCGTGATGTGTGGAAGGAGCTTTTGCATTCTGTTATTCTATGTTAATATGCTTCAACTTCGTGAACTAAAGTAATTCCTGGCCCAGAATTACTGCAATGATTTTACGATTATTTCCCCCATGTAGCGTCAGCACCACATCCTAACGGTGTTAAATCCGTCTCCAAGGACGAACAAAGTGCGCAGTAAAATCCCCCTACATTACTACTTCCACTGGGGACAATTATAGTGAGAACCGCACAGATTTGCCACCACTAATTACACGTCTAATGATTTTGCCATCAGTGATCTCTACCTCTAATGATCAGTAGGATCTGCTCCCCTGTCTGTGTCTAGCTGACATCTGATGTATGAACATCACAAAATCAAACAAACCCTAAGATCTGAGGAAAACTGATCACCCTCCCTGAGACAAAATGGATACTGATCAGATTTACCAGTAATTGCTCACAAGTATGCGATCGCAAAAATTACTCGTTACATAAAACTGGAGTAATATAAATATATCTTGTGCTTAACATATGAAGTTTTTTCTTTTAAATTAGCCTCGCAAGTGTTGAGCAGCATGTGAAATGCCAATACATTTGAAAACGTATAGGACAAACGAGAGAACACCTTGTGCTTTTGATCTTCTATAGTTTCAAAACTCATAGGAGTGTCATCCGCTGACATGTTGAATGATTACAAATTGCGGTGTAGTTACATCAAGGAAGATGCAATTTTCAGCCTGTCTATCGAGTTCGAATCTGTGCAATGTCAGGTTTTACATTTGTGGCGACAAGATGCAGGCGTGGATAAAAAGGGAAGACTGTCTGCAGAGTTTTGTTGACAAACATTTCAAGCAGCTCAAACAACTCTTTATTACGTATTGAACTGAAACTGGCAGCATGGTAAAAATAGACGCAGAGATATTCCATTCCTGCTGTTGTAGCAATCCATACCATCGAACAAATAGAGAAATCTATATCCTTAGTTAGCTTATTGGGTAGTAGTATTTTGGGAGTCGTTTATTGAATGCCCTGGGATGTATTGTATGGTGGAATAAACTCCTTGTGACAGTGAAAAGACACAAAATTAAAGAATAAAATCAGCATTGCCATATCAACATTTTCGCACGCAGTAGGAATAAAAACGAGACATTCAAAGAATACACAGCTGGTCCCAGCCCAAAAAAGCTACTTTCAAAATAAGTTTCCCATAAATGATGCACAAAACAATTTTTGTTTTGTTTGTTTTTTTGCTCTCATCTGCACCTTTTATTTATATTTAAATACAAATATTGACTGCGTCAGAGGACATGTGATGAAAAACAGTACTTACCCTGCACTGCATTTATGACTCTGTTGTAAAATATGACAACTTGATTAGCATTTTAGCTTTTCTAGCTTTTTAGCATTTCACACAAACCTCGGATCACCACATGAGCTGGCCCCGTAGTGGGGACCAGCGTAAACATTTTACCCTAATTTGGGGTTCTTTCTTTCTTAAGAGAGAATTTTCTGATCCACCAAATTTTTCAGGTTTTTCAATTGACTTACACCATTATGTTCAAATTGCAATCAAAGCTAAAAGTACGCTAATCAGTAATCTGAGAATCGAAACGAAATCTCTCATTCAAGAAATTTTCAAAAAATAATGTGCGTCATTTTCAGTGTCTGGTAAGTTCGGCAAATCCCGTAGATTAGGTAGATTTGGAGGCGAGTGAATTAAGAAAAGCCTAGAATGCTGTTGTATTTTCTCTAAATTTCCCTCCTTCGTGTTTCTTTGTCTTTGACTGTCGCTTCCTCTGTAAGAATCTTCCTTTGAGATCTTTGTACTGAAGCTTGTCTCTTCGGTCTCTTCTGATAATTGTTGTAGAATATCCGGTTAAAATTTGATTAGAGATGTCGTGAGTAATCGACTGCCAGAGAAGTGGATTAGTTTTCTCAGTACAGAAGGAAGTGGATTCTAAATATGCAACCGTATGGGAACATTTTGCGATGGTATGCTGAAATGTAGTTAAAAAGTATAGGCCTTTTCTCTCACCACTTAGTCCTGGCAGCACTTGACGGGCAATGAACTGTTAATTCCTAGTCGACAATTAATCTTAGATGTCGACTGATTTCTACACAACACATTTGGCCACGTTTACATATGCCGTGTGTGATAGATTTATGGAATGTATTTTTGGCTCTTGTAAGACCTGTTTTTGGGGATAAAATGGAAGCCGATTCGTGTGCGCTTCAAGTTTGTAGAAATAAACACATTCACAGGCTGCAGCATAACCTTAAAACCACACCATAGAATGAATATAGCAGTGTAACGAACATGGAATAATATTGCTTGATTTATCTTAAAGTGACCTAAATAAAAACATTGAAAAATCTGGCTTGTCAATAAGCTTCGACTAGTGGTACTCGACTATTCGACAATTACTTGTGGTAAAAAACATTAACGATTCTTCTGTTTCATGTGAGACGTAATAAAAGACCAGATTTTCAAGTTTTAATTAAAATATAGAATAACATGCTAAACACTTATCATATGTTGGGTTGAATTGCTCAGAGAAATGTCATGATGTCCTCTACCGAATAAAATTTGATCAGAATTAGTAGTCCTCGGAAACAATATGTCTTCATTTTTTGCTTCACAAATCGTTTAGATAGATTATTCAATGGCCATTTATCGCTGAAAATTACTTTTCAATATACAACTTCTTTAACAATTACCGGAAAACACTCTTGCTATTCTGTGGCGTATGAACGCATAGATATTCTACGCTAAGATTTGACAAAATAATTGTATGTAAACCATATTTTTCAAGATGCCAGAACAAGGCATAAATGGTTAACATTAAAGCATGGATGTACAATTTTACAATGTATGCAGATACTAAAATGTCCCAGTGTGAAGGCCGTATTACTGAAAATAATTATCCGTTCAGGTCCTTGAAACCTTGCGCGAATAAAAAGGGGGTAGATTCTGCGGATCGCATCAGAATACAAATGCGCAGTGGATGCTTCAATCAATTGTTTTACCGATGAACATTTGTTCATTAGCTTACTATGGGAAATCCAACATATTATCACACACTTCACTTGTAATAGCAAAAATGACAAATTTCCTAACATATAATTTGAATTTCAATGTTCTTGTTCCGTATTTTCTGAGCAGAACATTCCAGTTTATAAAGGCACTTTCTGAAAATTAAAACGTAGATCACGAAAAACTTAACCTCGGCTAATGTGACGGCAGTCTGACCCAGTTGTATTCCCGACGTGTTGCAGGTTGTAGCGATGTACAGTTCGTCGTACGTGCTGCTGACGACGGCGATAGACCGGTACACGGCGATCATCCACCCGCTATCGTCGCACACCTGGACGACGAAACGCATCAACTGCCTCGTTCTCGTCGCCTGGATCATCTCCTTCATCTTCTCCATCCCGCAGCTAGTTATATTCAGGTGAGTCTTCATTCCACAACTAGTCATATTCAGGTGAGTCTTCATCCCACAGCTAGTCCTATTCAGGTGAGTGCAACTCCTTTATGTTCTCCATACCACTCTCATTATATTCAGGTGAGTCTTCATCCCACAGCTAGTCATATTCAGGTGAGTACAATATCAGAAAACTAACAGTTCAGTAAGCAAACAATAGAATCCAATGGCGGATCCAGAATTTCCCATACGTGCTATTTTCCATTATTGTGACACATGTTGAAAATTGAAAATGAAATAAGGTCTTGGAATTCAACCAAAATATACTTTTTCTGATGAAAATGTTAATTCAGCGATATTTAGAAATCATAGCAATAAAGCCAGACGTCGGTCAAGGTCAATGCATTTTTCTTAAATTTACTGGCATTTATTTAAAATGTTTGTTCACCAATATGAATAACTATTTTGAATAGCTGAAAATCTTTTGAGAAAATTTGAGAATCTCCGAAGGGAAAGTTTTACCCTTTCCTTGCAATGAAACAAGTTAGGAATGAAATGAAATCAAAATCTCTCTGGAGGACATTGTCCAAATTTATTTTCCATGGCAATAAATTTTACTCCCTAATAACATAAAACAACAAGTTTGAAAAGTGACCAAAGGTTGGAGACTGTGATATGTACAAATACATATACACGACAATGTATTACCCCGGTGAATCAAATCAAATCAAGTACCTGACCTCTACTTGTACACTAATCCTCGGATTAGGAATAAATGCCCTCCCACACAGACATGTTATTTATGCCCAAAGCCTCGCTGCACATTGATCTCTTTTGTCTATTTATCCTTATACATGAGGTAAAGCTGTTACTTACGCTTTACATTTTAAACATCGTACAGATTTAGTAGCTTTGTGAGGAATCTATTCAGTTGTGCTCATTAAACACGCTTCTGAACAAAATCCCTCTAATAAAAATTTCCTTTGAAACGGAATCGTAACAGACTCATTGCAATAAAAATTGTGAATGAGAAAATATAGCCAGGAGTCGGCGACATCTATTGAAAGTTTGAAAAAGAAACAAAATACAGTGAAAACAAAGGGTGACCCGAGATGTACACTTCCAGAGGTATAATCAAAACTGTGCCATGGAATCTTTTGCTATCGACAAGTTGAACTATACTAACATGAAGCTGACTTGCTGCATTTAATAAAATTACAACATCTGTTTTGTTTTTGTGATGAACCCTGATTTTTTATTCTGAAGTCACCCTTGATTCCTTAATCTTGCTAATTCATAAATAATCAGTTGACATTTCGTATGAAATAAGAATTGCATTTTATCCAACGTGCAATGCAGGTTTCAGATTACGAACTTACTATTGGTAGTCGATACGAAGATACTTATTTTATGCGTCAATGTCTCTGTTCAAAGCTAATTATAACAATCCAGAATAACCTGTAGGTCTCCTACTGAAGCAGTGAAATTCGATTTGTCCATTTATCCTTATTGATGCAAAGTTAGCATTACACACAGTCTTACAAAAGTAACTGATCCCAAAATGAAAAAAAATTGTTTCGTATGCTAACAATAACTTCAAACCGTTGATATTTATTTCAAATTATAAACTATCAAGTGTTCATGTCATATACCATTGCATGAAAATATATCATTACAAAAGAAATCTTGGCCGGTAATTTAGTTTTCATTACTACCCAAACTATGGTGTTTTTATGCTGAAATTATAGGATTAAGACTTCCTCACTGAATTTTTAATTGACTTCAACCTCTGAACCGTCTCAAACAATCATACTTTTTTATTTCCAGATACACAGAGGTATCCGGAGATGGACAGATGGATTGCTGGGCTCACTTTCACCCCGAGGAGACACTTCCGGTTTACATCACGTGGATAACATGCGCAATCTACATCATCCCTTTCATCATGCTGCTCTTCCTGTATGGACGAATCTGCATGGCGGTGTGGCGCAGCATGTCTCACAGAGAACCAACCATACGTCACAAGTCACGTTACCAACGCGTGGCCAATCAGGATCCAGCCGAGGTGACATCTGACGGCCTTTCTGGATCTAAGCGGAAGTGGCAAGTGACAACGCCTCGTGCGCATGTGCGGACTATGTCTAAGTCCAAGCTGAAGACGGTCAAGTTGACCTTGACCGTCATCCTCTGCTATCTCATCTGTTGGGGTCCGTTTTTTGTTGCTCAGATGTGGGCAGCTTGGGACAAAAACGCACCCTTCACAGGCAAGTATCTTGTTTACAGATCAAGTCAATACCATCAGAGTCCAAGATCAAAAGGGGTCCCATGTCGTGATTTTTTGGTGATGACATCAGTTTTTGTAACGAACGACCAAACTGAATTAAAAAGACAAAGCAACCTGTACAGTATGTAGGCTAATGAGATTAATTACGTAACGGCCTCAAGTTTATGACTATGAAACAAACTTTGAAGCCTTAGATTGACGTACTTAACAAAAGCTGAACAAGAAAGAAGAAGCTGTTGAAAATTAATGAAACAGTTCATCGACCAACTTGGTAGAAACAAGAAACACAAACAAGACAAATGATAATTTGTCCCAAACAAATCCACCAAGTTCGTCTACCACAGTTCTAGAACACAAAATCTAGTTTGGAATCCCCGGGAAATCTCACCTGCGGAAAAAGCAAAGGCACTCTTAATGAATAAAGTCATATTTAACGAGTACAAAGGGCTTCAGAAGGGCCCTTCTACATCATTTCAGGACTATCGATACGATTTTGTGTGATAGCATACATCATATTTCTGGCTCGTATATTGGCAAAGCATGTTTAGGCGGGTGGAAGTGGTAGCACCGTCTAGCCCTGTTTTCGAGCAAAATGTACCCTTTCGTCCTGTACCGATGGACCAGCTTCAGTCAGATTTTCTCTCACTATCACTGGTATTTAATTTTTTGAGCAAAATAAATCGCCTAATTGGTCATCACTTACATTTGCATTTTGGTCCTAAGTTTCAAAAGATTTATTTATTTATAGTTTCAAAAAATTTATTTCTACTCGAAATATGAATCATCAGAATACAAATGCACAGTGGATTTAAGGTCCATCAGGTGCTGCCCCCATAAATTTTTTTAACCGATGAACTTTTGTACATAAGCTTACTGTGGGAAGTCCAACATATTGTAACTTCACTTGTTATAGCAAAAAATAATTAATTTCCTAACATGCAATTTGAATTGCAATGTTTAGCTCCACTTGGTGAGTCCACACATAAGTGTAAAAGGACTAGAACAAGAGTTCCTATACTTCGGATATAGTTTATTAACTCTGGTATAAAATACATGCAGTCTCATCAAAGGTACAAATTGAACTGAATCAAAGATGGC
>JBCAUI010063551.1:0-20237 GCA_038406195.1 Haplosyllis anthogorgicola | reverse complement strand
AATGAAATAAATGTAATAGAAATGGCTTTAAGCTTTCACTTGCTCTTTGCATTCACTCTGCCTCACCACCGATTGATGCTAGTTGACAATACTAAGGATGACCCAACCCTTAGCCTGGTAATAAAATATGTTGTAGATGGTTGACCTGCCACTACAAATGAGTGTCCTGAGCTGGCGCATGCATACTTTTCTACAGGGAGGAGCTGACAATAATTGACGGCCTATTAGTGAAGAGTAACAGCATTGTTATTCCTTCAAGCGTGAGGCATGACTGCCTAGAAACCTTACATGCTTCACACTTAGGTGTCAATAAAACAATACTGAGAGCCAGAACATCTGTATTTTGGCCTGGAATAACTGCCAACATTAATGCTCTAGTTTCAGGTTGTTCTGCTTGCCAGAAGTACCAGATGAAGCAGCCTGCCGAGACTCTGAGGAATGATCTACCCTCAACCCAATCTTGCTCAAGCCAAGCCTCCGACCTATTTGATTTCAGAGGTGTCACTTACCTTATTGTTGTAGATTGAAGTTCATTGCTGTTAGACAAGTATCAAACCACAGCAGTGAGAAAACTATTGCTAATTTTTTTAGAAATTTTTAGTGAGTTCAGAGTACCTGATGAGATCAGATGTGATCATGGAGCTAATTTTACATGTATAACTTTCTTTCTCTAGTGCATATCACCACAGTGGAAATCCAGCTGAACATGCTGTTAGAACTGTCAAGAATATCATGAAAAAGTGTGCACACTGCAAAACAAATTGGTGTTTAGGACTTCTTGAGTATCTTTTCACACTCCTCAGTAAGAAATTGGATTCTCCAGCTGAGCTGTTAGGTAATAAGTACAAAGGGTTACAACCAACCTTACATGCTAAACTTTTCTCCAGTCCTAGGGCTGAGAAAAACACAGAACAGTTCCTTGTGTGCAAGGATGCTGAAAAAGCAAATCATGACAAGTCAGCCCATGACTTGAAGATTCTTAGTGTAGGTGCAACCATCACTTGTCAAAGTCATGGCAAGTTGGCAAAATCTCTGAACGTGTTCATGACAGAGCTTATGTCATAGAGACTGAATCTGGTAGATTTGTTCCACACAACTGCCACGACATTCGCTTGTGGGCACTGCAGTTTACGCTCCCAGTAAAAACTCATCCCCTATCTAGTGTTGACAGACCAGTGTCAAGCCCAATAGTTGGTTCTGCAAACCTGTCTCCCAGTTCAGGTACTATTGTTAATGCTAACAAGAGTGCCAAGAACCTGAGTGCTAAGCTTAATGTACCTAAGGCTACATCAGGTAGCTCATCTCAAGTTCAAACATGTTCTGGATGTGTAGTGCACATGCCAGATAGGCTTAATCTGTAATAGTTTTCCTCAGTGGGAGGAATGAATATTGTATTTTTGGCTACCTAACCAGAGTTTAGAAAAGAGTTAGAATGTAGTTCATAGTAGTCGTCCATTGTCAAAATTGTAA
This sequence comes from Haplosyllis anthogorgicola, assembly GCA_038406195.1. Classification (NCBI taxonomy): domain Eukaryota; kingdom Metazoa; phylum Annelida; class Polychaeta; order Phyllodocida; family Syllidae; genus Haplosyllis; species Haplosyllis anthogorgicola. Next base: position 18,767 of record JBCAUI010063551.1, on the reverse strand, counting down.
AATGTATCACATTTTTATTTCATTATTGTCCTGTTGACCACAGGACAATTTGGGTCCAACTGCACATCATGTATTTATCTTGGTATATCTTGTATTTTACTAATAGTGGAGTCACGACCTTAATATTGGTACTGTACATGTTATGTACTGGTCATTCGTTTCTTTAGTTTCATTTTGTTCAGTTGTATCTCAGTACTAGTATTACTTTTCAGTTCATTATGTTCATAACCTCAACACCCCTATACAGTGTCTTGTGTACCTTATTTTGAGTTTTAGTTTCTCGTGTTATTTTAATGAATCTAATTGTAATGCCAGCACAAGATTCTGATTTCTAATTTTGTTTAGTTCTTACGCATTTTTATTTTGAGTTTATAATTATACTAAAAAGGGGAGATATAAGGGTATCACCCGACTCTACATTGTTACTTACTTTGGACTTTACCTCGTGGACAATGTAGCAGCTTCGACAATAAACCTTAGAATTAGACCAACTCTTAGGGGTTTGTTCTTTATTATAAAGAACCTATGAGTTCGGGAAAATTTAAAATTATAAACGCTACACATATTTATAAGATGTCCTTTTATCGCCCTATTTCTACATGTATGTCCGTTTCAAGTAAACTCTTCCACATACAATGCAAGGACTTGCTTTCAAATGTATCTCACCTTTAAATATTTCATACTAGATGTATGTAGTTCATAATATTCATGAAGCATTGACCATTAACAAATGTATTTAACTTGGAAAATAAAACTTTTGCCAAAACGTTTCCATCTTGTCTTGCTAAGAACGCGACACTTTTGAATCGGCGCACATTCACTACAAACACGAGTGTGTAAATACCCTCAGTCTCAGTCTCTGTTACCAAATATTTTATGCATTAAAAATAATTGAAAACTAAAAAGAAACACAAGTGTCTTGCTTTTCATTCATACTTTTTATTGTAAAAACAGTAAAACTCTACAAATAACGACATAATGCCACTTTTTTGCCTATTCACCTGGATTTTTCCCATTTGCGAACACATGGTCAGTTAGTTTACATATCTTTATACATTTTTCAAATTTGTTTGCAGTAACATAGCCTATCAAACCAGTATACAGTTAACAATTTATATCAAAATTTTCCCTCATTTTTACATCACTGTAATATTGGAATACCTTAGTTTAAAAACACAAATAGTTTGGCAAACTTTTATAAAGGTTACAAGGTCATGGTTTTGTTTCCATACAGTTCAAAGTCTATTTTATCACATTTACAGCCAATGTCTCCTTCCAAAATTCTCAAAAATTAATAACAATAAACTTAGATACTAAATTGTAACATTATTTGGTATTTACCGGCTTTAGTTCCTGGTGGAAATGACTTTATAGCAGCTTTTGTTTGAATTTTCTTACTGGAAGCCTTTTTGGAAAAGTCACCTGACCAGTCCCACAGTGAATAAAACATGGTTTTTTTCCCCATTCACACCATATTTGTCCGCAAAACAGTGGGAAAACAGAGACTGAAACTGAGACTGAGACTGAAGGGATTTACCATCTCTACAAACACGCATCATTAGTGGGCACTTAGCTTAGACTAGAGCCCCCCCCCACCCCCAGTTAATAGACAGTACCAGTTACTAGACATAATTCCACAGTCAATGTTTTGAACCATCAAAATATTATTGTCACATGTGTATAAATGTCACAGGAAGGAAGTAAGGATCTTTCTCTTTCATTTGGCAGTGATTACTGAAATTTCCAAGCTGTGTGTGTACATTTATCACACCTTCAAAGATTTGAAAATTAATTATTTTTACCCAAAATAGAGGCTTTCAGTACATACAAAATGAAGATACCAACTTCTCAAGTTTATAAGACTGAATTATGCCTGTGGGTCATACCGGGGCCCTAAAAATCAATGGAAATTCCCACAGGGAAATTTTTAAACTTGGAAAAAACTAACAAAACTTTGTAGACAACTGAATAACAGTCCCTAATAGCATATTCTGCAAAAAAAAATTGGAAAAAAATGTTAATAAGATCCTCCCTCAAAAATGAAGTGGAAGTTTGGGGCCCTGCTATAAACACACCTGAAAAAAGGTGAAAATTTAAAATTGACTTTTCAGAGTGTTATATTACTCTAAAATTCAAATTCAAAATATAGTCACATAGTCTGATAGTTGTAGCTTTTATCTCTAATTTTCATTTTCAGATTTAGCAAAGACAAATAGGTGTAAAATTGAATATCTTGAAAGAGCCCCACTCTGGGAACCCCAGGGCCCTGGTATAGGAACCCATGCCCTACACTGGGGCCCTGCAAAAAATTTAAAAAAATAGATATTTTTATATGAAATTATTATTTTATTAGAAAACAAATTTAGGATGTTTTAGCTGTTGGTAATTAAGAGTGATTTCAAAACTAGAATCTGAACAAAAGATATGTGTTTCCAACATTGGGCCCCGGTGTGGGCTACATATTAACATGGCAACAGTTAGTAAACATCACAAAATGAGGTGTAACCCCATAATAAGGCGTGTTTTAAAACTGTATAAAATCAATTGCGGTGTCTCGACATTGTTGAAGATGCTTAAAAGAAAAACACAATCTCTAATTTTGGTTTACATCTTTATCAGAGTAAGCGTAACATAGAATAGAAATAAAACATACTGTTCGTACGCTACTGCATTACTGAACAGTTTCCAATCATTTCCTCTGCCATTTGGCGACGTTCTAAAATTTTTTATGTGATAAGTTTATGGGTTGTGTTTTGGCTTGTATATTAGCAAAGCATGTTCAGCTGCGTGAAAGTGGCAACACTTCCTAGACCTGATTATGGTCGAAAATGACCGTCTAAGTACACAGAAATCGTATCATTTTGGAAACGAAGAGAACAAAGGACAGAATGAAAAAAATTCACGCTGTGCTTTTGATGCGCTATTGTTAAGCTTCTGATACGAATTCCATGTACTGATCCGTGACCTTCTGCTGGTCCAGTTGAAATGTTACAGATTGAACGTAAATAAAGAAAAGGAAGTGTACTTTGATAGATTGTTGTTTTTGTGTTGTTCCACAAATTGAGGTTAATCTGTGCAATGAAAAAAATCCTCGATGACAGAAAACGTAAATATCCATTTACTGATTATTTGTTAATACTAAGCTCATGTATGATGGCTTATCAAACATATAATCTAACGCAGTCCGTTTCTGCATCAAAGCTCTTACATTTTAACTACATTTACTCGTGTGGTGTAAAGAGGAGAAAAACGTTAATATAACAACAGTTAGTAATAAGGAGGAAATGAACCGTTAACATATTATATCTAACCGATTTCTCTTGGAAAGGTTGATGCCGCCACAAACTTGTGCTCTACTTTTGTCACTGGAATGTGTCTACCGGAATAAAACGGATGCGAACAAAGTATCACATGCAGTGGATGAAATTTTATCAGCTTCACTTACTGGGATTTTCCTTTTCCGACATCACAAGATCTGTTAAAGATGTGCTTCGGAGGGTGAAATTTCTGTCATTCTGGGACAATAGCGCATCATAAACACAGCGCGAAGTTCTTTCGTTCACTTTTTGTCTCCGTTTCCATAGTGATAGGAATTTCACGAGCTAGATATTCAAGTTTTTATACGTTCAAATCATTGAGGACTCGAGTTTTAGGGTTCGCCACAGATTAAACGTTTGGCCCGAGTATGCTTAATTGTTTTTTTATGAATCCATGTTGATGGGTGGATAAAAAGTTAGTAGCTTGGGTATTCTTGTCTCCTTTCTTTCTGCATTCTGTTTCAAATATTATTTTTGCGGTAGCAACAGTTTTGACTAAAAGACCACAAGGGTAAAAAATGATAAAACTATATTTTCGGGGTGGGATCATTTCAGAAGACCCTAATATGTAACTTTGCTGTCATTATGTACCATTTCATGCCCTGATCCGGATTCAAGAATACAACATATTGAAACAATCTTTATGGTTGATTTGCAAGAAAAATATAAATTTCATATCTGCAGGATGTACCACCCAAGTGTAGAAGTGACGTCACGGAGTTTCCTTTGCAAAAACCTGCACTGTTCACACATAAAATGGTTCTCCATTTCATTTAAAATTAAGGATATTATACTTCAAAACAGGTAAAATTGTTGCTTGTAAATACCTTATCATGGCTCTTTATTTTTGAAACGATAGAAATGCTTTTGTTCCGTTGTTCTATTATTAGCAATTAAAAAGACTGTTGTTGGTGCAGCTGTAAAAAAATTAACGTTATTGTATTGAAATTCTTTTCCTTGGTAATATAATGTCACAAAGTGGGGCAGCCTGCAGACAACATGACAACCATAAAGTTCTTACTGTCGCCAGATGGAGAAGACGTTGTACCAGTCCTGGTTACGCCCAGGACAGACTACGATCATTTGTACGATACGCGTAACCCATCCAGGGACAGGTTACACACAATGTACTTCAATAAGGTGTAAATAGTTGAAACTTTGCATGGAAAGTCATGGAAAGTTATTTTTCACAAATTTTGTGAAACGTAACCTTACGTTTCTCCAAAATAAATAAATAAATAAATAAATATAGTTTGCAAATAGTTGCAAACTATTGTTAAATTAATAACTTGATTGATTTAATATTTAATAGTTGTAAAATGATATGTACAATGAATAAATAAAATGAAAAAAATATTATCTATGATTATTTAAATGACACTGACAAATGAATTAATTTACATTTTTGTTTTTATTTATCTACAATTATTGCCACATGACATTTGCAAACTATATTTATTTTTTATTTTGGAGAAACGTAAGGTTGCGCTACACAAAGTACGTGAAAAATAAGTTTCCATGACTTTCTGTGCAACTTTCAACTATTTAACCTGCGCGTGGTGAAAACTTCACGTACAATGAACCATGTTGGGAAAATACCTTTGAAAATACATTTAATGAAACATACCTTTGTTATGTAACAGTATCTGGGAGGAACTCTTACCAGAAACCTCATATAACATTTAGATGTAATACGACAATTGATTCAAACCCACATAATGTTACTAATATATTCTAATATGTATTAATATATACTAATATATCATAATTCTATTTCGATGGGTTTTACTTTTATCTAAAGAGAGTAACATTCCGGGGAAACTTAGCTGAAAGAGGTGGTGGAGACATAGCCATAACAGGTGATGGATATACAAAGACTATTTGGCTTGGCTGTGAGTTTTCGTATAACACAGTGAATAATAGTGATAATGAGTATAACGACCTTGAAACTGGAGGATCAGTTTTTCGAACCAATCAATCAATTGGGTTGTTAATGCTAAAAGATTGCAATATTGAAAGTAATGTAATACAAGGTTACAGGACTTATCCAGCAGCCATTTCCATTCATGACATTCATCACATTAGGAACTTTACATTAGACAGCGTGAAAATATCACATAACAACTTCTACGGAGATTATGGAGGTAGCGTTACAAATGTAAGACCAGGGTACAACCAGAATTTAGTTACAATTATAGCATATACAATAACCAACTGTACCGTCAAGAGCAATGTAGCTAGAGATTCTTCTGGGTTCTTGTCTCTGTCTGCCACTCACCAATCCGGTCAGGGATTTCTACGTGTTAATATAGCTGACAGTGTTTTCCATGATAACAAATGTCAAGGCTATTGGTACAGCGGAGCTTTTGCATTTAATGTGCATCTGTTTTCGATAGTGGAAACATTACACATTTTAAAGCACAGTTTAGTGTAGTGAACTCTACCTTTACATCCAACGAAGGTGTTGAGGGTGGAGCATTTTATTTTTCCCTAAGAAACGTAAATACCAGCACTGTGAAGGACTGTGGTTTTGACGGCAACATGGCAACTTAGGAGGCGCTGGTATTCTAGTCAAGCTAAGCAGCCATGATGCTTTTTTAAATTCGGCTTATGGTCACGGAGGTACCATTGTACCTACCAGCCTCACACACAGCAACATTTTTATCTCAGATTGTATATTTTAAAACAATCAAACTGGAAAACTTCATAATGGTGGTGCCTTATATTTTCATTTCAGTTATAATACCGAGAAAGAATTCCCTGATATTGTTCCACCACAGATACTTATTAAAAACTCTGATTTTAGAAATAACATAGCAGGTCAGGGCGGTTTAGTCTATCAATCTGCCTCTGAAGGATTTTATGGAGAAATGACTGTGGTTGAAACAACGTTTTACTGTTGCAATGGCAAAGAAGCTCAAACATATGCGTATAATAGCACACTATTCTCTGCATATTTTTCAACAAACATGAAAAATGTTCAGTACACGGAATTTGTATCAGTTTGGAAACGTCTAGAACAAAAGAGAGGACGCAAGAATTTCACGCTGTGCTTTTGATGCGCCATTGTTCCCAAACTGATACAAATTCCGTGTACTGTTCTTTGAAGAAGTTCTGATAACTCGTTGTGTTCACTGAAAGGTTTAATACTTGAGAATGGACCTAAACCTCATGATTTGAGGAGCATGAAGTATAGCTGCGCTAAAAGTCAGGCCATTGTTTATCTATCCCCATCAAAAAGTACAGATGGAAATGCCTCAGAGGGTAAATAGAGAAACAGTTTCGCCAAATATCAATTCTCATCTTGGTTCTCTGGACGTTACTTGTACACAATGTACGTTTCTACCAAACACCGTTGGAGACGGAAGCGTCAGAATAGTAGATAGCACGCAGCAAAACAGAGACAGAGAATATGGTGAATGTTACACAGATAATGAATATTCTCTTTGTTATTCCTACCATCATTATCTTGAAAACAGAAGTCCTTGTTTTCCTTGTCCTTTTGGAGGCGATTGTTTAAATAACAAACTAAAGGCTCATCCCAATTACTGGGGATACAAAGATGAAGAATTTATAAAGTTTCAGACCTTTCCACACATGTGCTTTACACAGACAAGGTAAGCTGTGGGGAGAGTGCGTACCAGGTTACACAGAGTCACTCACGTCTAGAACCTGTATTCCAGATGAAAAATGTAATGATTGGTGGATCTGGCCAGTTGCATTCCTTCTTGCATTTAGTTATCTCATATGGTACATGTACAAAGGAGAGATTTTGCCCGGTTTCGAATTCCTCATGATCAAAGTTTAGTCTTTCAAATTGTCAAGAAATACGATCGATGCGGCAAAGTTGATGATAAGAGAAAGAGTGAAATGGCAAAAGAGGAGAAAATAGACAACGGCTATTTTGACATTATTGTTTATTTTGTAAATATAATTAGTCTGTTGAAAGTCAAAGTAGAATTTCAATCCAGTGAAGCTGGAGATGGGTTTTTATATAATTTAGAGAAATACTTCATCAGATATTTAGATGTTGATATGCAGCAGGTCGCCAATGTCACAGTTTGTCCCTTTGAAGTATAAATGCCGTAACTAAATCTTTAGCAAGACCTATATTTGTAATTATGATATTATTAATTTGGGTGTCCCTTTATTTAATTACGCAATTACTTTTTGTAGTATTGAAGAAAAGACAACTGAGATTATTAGATAAGTGTAAGTATTTTCAATTAAAGTTAATCGAAGGCTATGTTGAAATAGTTAAGTTTAGTTACAGTGTTTTGGCTGGAGTAACATTCATTTTTCTAACTTGTGTTAATATCAATGATGAATATTGTTGAAAATATAATGCTGAGATCAAATGTTTTTCAGATTGGCAATTTGGGGTGATTGTGTTCGCAATAATATATACAGTCCTTTTTTCTTTCACCACCATTTTAGGTGGTAAACTGCTTCAAATGGATAAAATTTGGGTTCGTTCAGTTATGATTGCTTGTATTATTCCATTGCCTTTCATACTGTCATGGGTAATATATTTTGTCATTCAGCAGAGAATATTTAGCAGAGGTAATTTATCTCAGCATGTTGTGGTTGGACAAGTTTGAACAAAGAAATCTTCATGTGAAGTTGGTTTTTGTGAAAGGAGTCAGGTAATATTAGACACATATCAAGGCCCTTACAAAGATGAAAACACTTCATGGGAAGGTGTGATTGAACTACGAAAATTGCTTTTCAATACCTTTTATCTTGTAAACAATAACATTTACAAACTAACTCTTTGCACATTTATTGCTGTTGTTACTCTAGTTCATCACAAATCAGTTAATCCTTTTAAAAATGACAATAGTAACAGAGCCAAGACTCTTTCACTTTCTTTACTGTGTATGGCCTGTATTACTAATGGCATTAAAACAGTGTTTCCTGAATCTGGTATTTTGATACAACCAAACACCCTAACAGAACAATTGTTGTATATAATGAACAGGTTGGATCAAGTTGTGATTCTTGTGTTGCTTGGTTATATTATTGTGAGTGAATTGTATTTTATTGTTAAAGATTTTAGAAGAAAGAAAACACAATGAAGTCGTCTCCCAATAGGATGTCACAACTAAAACAAACTAGCCTTTTTTTTTTATTAATTTCTTTCAGGGGATTCTCAAAAAATAGGGGCCCATTTTTATCATTGATAAATATTATTCACTGTTGACTTTAATATTCATTATTGTAAGCAGAATTTTTGTCTTTGAATGTTAATTTATCATGATTGGACCTTCAATAATGATGCCATCATAAATTTAATTCTGAAAATATAATAACTGTCGATTTTAACCCATCATCTCAAAAACGTGTATATTAAAATATTTGTATGTAAACACTAGCTAAATGAGGCGATAAATATTACTAGTTGATGTCTGGTACTTGTGCAGTTTTTACATCCAGTCTACATTGTACGTGCATGTCAATAAACGGAAACATACATGTTGTATGTTGTTTTTATGTTGTGACACAAAATGAGGGCAACAAGAAAATTCGTCAGATTCCCCGTATTTTTAGCACTAGTCCGCTTGGCTATCGATAATATCTCATAAAATTTAAGTGTTGTCGTGATCTGTTGATGAATAATTCACAGTGAATTACCATAAAGTTATCTTATAATAGATTATAATAGTCTTTTTGCGGGAGTTACAAACCTAAGGTTGCTAAGAGGTCAAAGAACACATTGCACTACGGTCTGAGACTTCCTGGCTCTGCCGCGACCTTCCACCTAGCAAGACATTTTCTTTAACCTTAAATTCCTTCAGTATTTTAAAATAATTATACATGTAATGTAAACCAAAATCATGGAAACTTGTTTTACCATGTTGAAATTAAATAAATGTGTCTCAAATAACAGACATCCCTCATGCCAGCAGAGAGGAGCAGGCAGCAGTGATGCTCGAACTCAGGCAGAGTCCGACAGTACCAAACGTGCCTGGTTACAGTGTGTTGTGTTTGAACGAGACATAGTGTAACTGCAAATAATTTTATGGTACACTTAACATTAATGGACATATGGATATACGTGTGCTAATGTTTTTGAATTTTTTGCCGTCATGAGTCAATCTATTCTTAGAAATTGGTTCAGTACCGTTGAACTTCTAAAATTGTGAGAGGGTATTTTCTGAAACGCATTGGGAAATTGTGCAAAATAATTTTTCTTTTTTTATGACTCCAAAATAATTAAATACCATGCTGCAAAGGTTATACGACCAGAATGTATCAGCACAGTGAGACATTCTATTGATTTCTAAACCCTTTCGTTACTGGAAATTTTTACATGTCTCAATTGCTTCCAATTTATCACATAATGGGGGCTCCTTACCAATTGGCCTCTCCTGAAGCTAATTTCAATGATGCAATCTCTTAGCATGGCAATAATGATAGCAAATAGTGGTAGATTCTGCTCATGATGCCAAATACTGTTTATTGTATTCAAACATGAATTCATGAACAGAAACAAGAATTTTGAAAAATTTTAAAACTTTCATAATTTTTCAATTTTATGACTATGGGTTCATGTAGGCTCAAGTTTTATGATAAATCCTTGCTAAGTAGGCCACAGTTTGTTCATGAAAACTGTTTTGTAACTAAATTTACTTGTAAGAAGAAGCCATGTCTATTATTTCCTGAGAAAAGTGATGAAATGTACCAGAGGGTCTGTGTGAAAAATCACATTTTTTCAAAATCTTGATTTTGCCTTTAAGCCCCTGCAAGAGCCCTATTTGACAGAATCAATAAAAATGGGTCCATTAGATGTGCAACTGTATTCTGCACACATACATACCAATATTATCATATTATGTTGCCCGCAAGTCAACTGACAGAGTAATAACTAAAAGCGAGGATGATGAACTTTTAGGGTCTCAGCGTGAAACCCCTAGTACTGAAAGGGATAAAGAATCATTCCCTATCTTCTAGTTCTCCTATTTTGAATTTGGGTTGTTGAGATTTCGACTATGGCTCCTGTATTTATAATCATTTTCTCTTTACACAAAAAAGGGGTATTATTTCATTTGATACAGCAGATGAAGACTTTGCATAAATTGGATTAACTTTTAATTAACGTTGAAATATAAACAGATAGTAAAGATCTTTAACCCGTCCTTTTGCGTAAACATAAAATGAAGACCATTTCAGCCTCTGGATGCAACCTCTATTAATTTGGTAGCCGCTAAAACTTAAAAGCAAAAAATGCATCCTGTGTTATTGAATAATTTAGCACTAAAGACTTTTTTTAAAGTTTTTTGTTGGACCAGGGTCCATTTGTGGGGCCACTGATTACCCCTGTTTTGGACATCATGTGACCGTCCCTATGGGTTTTAAATCCAGGGTGGATCTCTCGCCTGCACTTGCTTGCGTGCGGCGATCCCGAGGGTAACATCTGGTGCGACAATGGCACTAAAGACTTAATGCTTTTGATCTTTTGGCCAGACCGTCCGGACCAACCGCACCAACTGTGTTATCCGGACCAAACAGATCACATTTCAGATTATCTTTTGAACTGATAAAACATGTCATGTACATTTTCAACAAGCAAAACCAAACAGGAAACAATAAGATTAACTAATTAATGTGTCCTTACTACTGTATCCATAAGCATAATTTTTTACTTAAGTGCAAGTGTGCATATGTTATATAATGGATCCTAATAAAAATTATCTTCAAAGAAATCTATCAGACAATAAACGTAATAAGATCAAAGGCCTACTTAACAGGAATAAAATAACGCACGGACGTATACTGTTCGCTGTTAAGTAAATCATGTGATTGTGTACTCATGCATCGGATGACGAGTTAGTCGTCAGGGAGATTATCATTTCAGTCTCATCTGAGGTAATATTATCCCATTAAGCGCAGATATTTACTTACCTGAGTAGTCTAAGGCTTAACGATCAAAACATAGGAGACAACAATGAACCCCTTTGAATCTGCGCATTTTGTACTTGGCAGTTTCAATTTTTTGGGGACATAATTCACAGGTATTACTGAAGGTTCTTGTTGACCAATCAGATAGTTCGTTACAATATGAATTGGACCTCTGTTTTTCCGCTAAATGACCGTTGTTTACGCAATGCTATTACCTTTGGAAAAAAGATTGTTAAATAAGACAGAACACCTTATTCATTTAACGTTTATTGATCTATTTTACAATGTAGTACTGAAATAAAGACATTAACTGTCGACTGAAGTGATGGTTTTTTTTTAGATACATTACGCCCCTTTTTGCTTGTCCGAATAACAACGTTTATAACATTCTGTTTATTTTGCGGAATAGGTCCTTCTGAAAATATGGGTTTATATTTGGCTCGTCTCAACTAAAAAAAATTATCGGATATTTTATCTGGTGTTTACATGTTAACAATATCTCAATAATATCTCTTTCCGCGTGAAATAGCCTACTTTTGTGTTGTGATAGGTTGATACTTGTGATAACAATGCTATTGTTTGTTGGTCCAGTTTAAAATACATGTAGAAGCATCAAATGGACAGTTTCCTACCAATACACCTCTCATCAATAATGAATCAGCAGTTAATCTACATTTTCAACTATTAAACAATAGCATTGTCATCACGAATCGTAACTTGTCGTCCCCAAAAATGGGCTCACTGAAATATTGTTATGTGTACACTGGATAAAGTATCCGAAAGATCTTTTAGTTGGGACGGACATATTTTGTAGCTAAGTTATTTACCCTCTTGAATCTTAGAGGTAAATGACATGTAAGTAATGCAGAAATTGAAAGGAAATTAGTTTACATGAAAGAATGAACAGATGAATCTAAACTGCATAACTATTAAATGAAATGATAAACGTTTTAAATTGCGATTAAAAGTTGCAATTACACAACATGTAGGAATTCCCCAGAAGGGCATTTCAGCAACAAATATTTCCAGATAAGCTAATAAAATAAATTGAAATTCACGCATTATCATACAAGTAGTGGATAAACTTTGATCCACCATTAATGGGGTAGTCAATGTTTACTACTGTCCTTTCTTTTGGAACTTTTTGACCATACAGTACAACTCACTTATTATAATATATCCCAGCAAGATAATAATCATGATACGATCCAGTCTGTTAACTAACATCAGAAGCTGTTCCGTTGGGGTGTTAGGTTCGACAAGAAAGCCAAACTCGGTTACAACTGTTTTGATACTGTTGGTGACACAGGCCATGCAAAGTAAGGACAGAGACAGAGTCTCGACTCTATTACTGTTCTCATTCTTAAAGGGCCCTACAGATTTGTGGTTCACCAATACGAGAATGGATGTGAAAGAACACAGAACAAGCCTGTATATATTATTTGAGATTAGATAATACATATTAAAGAGAAGCTTTCTAATTTCAATAGCACCTTCCCAGGACGAATGCTCATCTTTGTAAGGACCCTGGAATGCATTCAGTATAACTTTAGCTCTCTCTGAAACTGTAACCGGCTCTGAAATTTCTCCATTTATTGACAACATTGAAATAACTTTACTTGCTACAGGCTGTTCATTCCGAGGATATGGTCTTTTCTTAAGCACCCCATTTACAATTATAAAATATACAAACCATCCAATCAAAAAGGGCAATGGTAGGGCGCAAGCAAGCATGAACTGTTTATATCCAATTTTACCGCTTTGTAACAGCCGAATTCCAAACACGGTTGTGACAGCAAAAGGAACGGTATAAATAGTAGCAACAGCTATTACTCCGTGTTGCCAATCCGAGAAGCATTTAATTTCAGCATTGTATTTCCAGAAGTATTCTCCACCGATACTAACACATGTGAGAAATATAAACGTTGCGCCAGCCAAACCACTGTAGCTGTATTTCATTGTCTCAACATAGCCTTCTATCAATTTCATTTTAAACGCTTTGCATTTGCATAATTTGGTACACAATACAGATGTTAGCATCGTTACAGCATAAAGACTCATCCAAACAAATATTATTATCAGAACAAAGCCAGGTCTGGCTAATGACTTGGTGATGGCATTGATACCAGGGAATGGACAAACCGTTACATTGGCCACTTGCTGCATATCTGCGTCAAGATATCTGGTTAAGTACTTTTCTATGTTGTACAAAAATCCATCACTTCTCTCACTTGATTGGAATTCAACCTTAACAGACAATAAACTGATTATGTTCACAAAATAGACAAGAATATCAAAGTAGCCTCTGTCGACACTTTCGTCTGTTGATGCGAGTTTTTCAACAGGGTTTGCAACCTGGGGATTTATCGCATGAATTGTTGACAAACTACTGTGTGTTGCGTCGTTTCCCACGACTGCATTGTCATGATTTGCAGGGTCTGTAGACACTAATGTCGACATTGTCCTTTCCTGTACATTAACTGGTTTATTTTTACTTGTACAATGAGTGTAAATCGTAAGTACAAGACGCTCTAAAGCTGGAATTATTTCACTTTTGTACATGTACCAAAATAGATACGTTGCGGCTAAAAGCACTGCGGCAGGCCATATCCACCAATCATTGCATTCCGTATCAGGCATACAGGTCCTAGACATGAGTGACTCTGTGAAACCAGGTTTACATTCCCCACAAAGTTGACCCTGTCTATGTAAAGCACATGTGTCGTAACTTTTACATGGCACATCTATGTCATTGCAGCAGTAGTCCTGGGGACAGGTTTGAAACACTAGCCGTCCGTTATGTGGGTTGCCCCAGTAGTTAGGACGAGGTCGGACCTCTTCGTTGACGGAACAGTCAGCTCCAAACGGACACGGGAGACATGGGCTTAAATTTTCAGTGTAATGTTGAAAGCGTAAACAGTATTTATCTTCATAACCAGTCGTGTTGCATCCGGGTTTTAAAGGCCGATGGGGTGAGGAGTGTATCTTGTAAGTCCCATTGCCAGCTGCATAAGGAGGATATGTGCAACCTGAGCAGTACAATAGTATGTGGTCGAGAGGAGCCAACTTTAAATTTGAAGGTTTGGAACCATTTGGATAAGTTTTCATTCCCTCCATGGATCTTTTCACCTTGCCCCCAACACAGGTATACCCACTGTTTTCAAGTGAATGCGGGCCTCCCAAGTTATCAAGTATAAAACTGGGTATCGGACATGCGCTTGCCTCGTTATTACGATTTTGAATGAAGTTTACATTGATCATTTTCGTTGAAACAGATGATATAACTAATGAACCGTTCTTCGAGTACTTTCTAGCTTTTAAGTTGGTGCAACAAAAGAACGAACTGTTACTTACAGTCAGTGTTGATTGTATTGGTCTCGAATCACCAATATAAATCGACCCACCTTGACCACCAATATTATCGGTGAAATCAGACTGATGAACATAAATATTGGATGTTTTCACATCAATATTTTGCCAATGTGACTTTTGTGTATAATTTAAATACAATGGTCCCATCTCCAGAAATTTAAAACCTTGCTTTTCCATATTTGGATTTGGCGAATATGCCAAATGGAATGCACCACCTCGAGAATATCTGCCACATTTGTTTGTGATAAAAATGCAATCGACAAGAGAAACTCTACTCTCTGAATCAGGCAAAAGCATCCCTACCGCTCCTGCGTCACCATCTGATGTGTTATTAAAGAAACTAACATTTTCCATACCAACAGACACATTGTGGAAGTACTCCGGTTCTAACTGATAGTTAAGGACTGTCACCTGCAGTGCGGCACCTGCACCTCTACTGTTAAATTTAACTGTATTATTTATAAAGTCTGCAGAACATATGTTAATGTCTAGTTCTTTATCTGTTATATATGCGCCGTGCACTCTCACGTTAACTGCTCCTCCGAAATGCATTACATGGTTAAGATAGAAAAGGCTGTTGCTGATATTTACAGTTCCACTGGCATCATACAGTTCCAGATTAACTGCCGCGCCTCTTAAACCTTCATTTAAGTTAAAATTACTGTCGCTAATAACAAGCAAAGTGTCCACAGAAGATTCAATGGAGAGTGCCCCGCCTACGTTTTCTGTGAAAGTGGATTCATGAATTTGTGTTGTAGACACTGTATCGACACCTGAACTAGCAAGTAAATTTACTGACAATACAACGGCGGAGTTATTTTCGAATTTACACCTCACAACAGAAATGGTGGTGTAATTTTGTGACGTATGGTTGTAAATGCTAAATTCAGAAGCAACATTGCTGACCGTTTCTAAGCGAATAACTCCATCTAACATTCCATTGTTGCCGTCAAAAGTAGAGTGTATCAAATCTACCGACCCTTCAGTGAGTACAATCGACAAAATGGTTATTATGTTTGTAACATTACGTTGAATAAAATTTGTCAAAACATTACAGTTTACCACTTTGACAGAACCTTTTACAAATTGCATTATTCTTACCATGTCAGCAAATCCCGAATTATCTTCCATGTGTAAGCCTTGTAGGATGATGCTGTGTTTTGTTGAATTCGAAGCAATTTCTTTCGTCGGGTTTTCTTTCCTAACAACATAGTCCAATAAAGACGAGCTATTTGTGCACAGGCTGTTTGCAAACTTTACTTCGGAATGATCGTTTTCTGAACTGATCAGGTAAATTCCAAATGTTGCATGGGAATCAGTCTCATTTATGTTCACCTTATTGTCTGTTACTGTTATGTAATCAAGTAATATTGTTTGTTTGGCCTGTATTGTTGAGGAAGAAAAGCTTCCATTTTCAATTTGCTGCAGGATAATTTGAGAGTTGCTGTAACTGTTTGTGTTTGCTGCACTCTCAGTCAGTGTTACATGTTTCATTTCAATATTAATGTCTTTTATGAAAGAAATATAAAGTTTAGCCGAATAAATGATCGTATTGGTGACACTGATATGTGCACTATAACAGGACCTATAATTTATCATGTATATTCGATAGTTTGTATTTACACGATTATTTTCAGTATCAGTGGAAAATTGACAACTATGACATGACAAAAAGCATTGATTTTCTAATATAGAATTAATGGATATATAAACATTTTCGAAATGAACATTATTGGCAGAAAACCTATGATTACCTTCATACTGAATACTGACAGTTTGAATGTGCAAATTAATTATTTGCATTTTTATATACGGACATTTGATAATGTCTTCATCTACAAAACAGTATTGGGCTGTTGGGGGACTGTATGTTAACAGGTAAGACAGTATATTAATTTTATCAAAGGCATTCGTTGAATTTCCTTCTTCACAAGTAAACTGGGGTCTTTTTGTAGAATCCTCCCCGTGTAAAGTTAAGAAACAAGGATACATTTTACCCGTCACTTCGGAAGAATTTTCTCCCCAGCACTGTTCCTTGTAAGTACCCTGACCTTTAAGTCTGATGTACAAATGTCTCTCTTCCTCACACTGATTGTTTATTATGTAAGTTATCGTCTTACATGGTATATTATTGTTTTCAGACAAACAATTTGTGTTGTCCTCTCCGATAGGCGACACTAAATATTTTATTGTTGTTATATTCAAAGATGTTGCTTGTCGTATTTCCCCTGTGGATTCTCCTGACAAACTATCGGGTATTCCTACAATTTATACAGTGTAATTACTGACCAACTTTAGTTTTTAATGAACACCATAAAGGTCGTATGTAGTTCAAATGTGAAGCACTCGACTTTCCCAAGCGTAATTTTAATCCTAGATTGTAGGAAAGAATTTGCTGATCAATGTTAAACCTGATTCCGATGAACTCTCAGTTTTATATTCTTCCAAATTAGAGACGATAAGCTAAACTTACCCAAGTAACAGAGTAGGAACACGTAAGCCGTATTGTCCAGCATGGCGATCTTCAGCAAAGCGTTTGTCTTCCTGACCTGGTACTTTGCTGCTTTTCGGACGAAACAGCCACTTGATCTGAAAAAGTGTTCAAATGTCGCCTTTCATCTCACTGATCGTTTATTGGTTGACTCTAGGGCATATTCTCTGGCTTCTAACACACCAGTAAATTAGTTGTCTGATGTTAATGGCTTTATTTTCATCACACAGCACGCATAAAAGTTACGAAGTAAATGAATTGTTGTCGAAACTATTAGTGCTTTAGACAGGGAAATATCCATAAAGCTTTTACCTACACAGGAAAATTTCCAGGATCCATTATATGATCATTGCCAACAGACATAATGAAAATACATTTGGTTAAAATAAATGTAGAGCAAAAGCATCAATGGAGGATTCATGTCAATGTTGTTAGAAATGTTATGCTGAACAATATGTACCAGGCATTTAAATTATTTATATTGAAATACAGGCCATTAGAGATATTACTTAATGGCATTCAGTCAAAATACGAGATTTACCAAAGCGTAACTTTTTGTCAAACAGAGTGAATAACTAGAACAAAAGAGAAATCTGCTTTTGACCAAAGAACGTTAAATTTGGGCGTAACCTACCGTTTCACCCCATTTACATCATGAGGTGCCCAACTAAAAGTCTTACCGTGTTCAAGGACTTACTTTAAATTTGATATCAAGTGTGTTAAGCAAGCAGTAAGATCTTTAAAGGCACTCTGTTGTCGTCCAAAACTAGGCTCGGAATGGAACGAATATTTGCATGATTTGCAGCTCCTTGTTTGTCATGAAATCACATTTCCGACTGCGGTCAGTAGGACCCTTGGTAAACGTCTGTGCAAAATTGTTACGAATTTATAGATTAGAAGGGTGTCACTATTAACAGTTAAAGGTAAAAGAGTCTGAACGATAATTTGTATTCAGAGAATTTTTGTCGTCACACAATGCAAAATAGATCTCTTAAAATGGAAGAAATTTGCAATACTTTATAATATAAATTTCTGCTGAACCTGTTTATTCCCGACACCCATGTAAAATGTGCACGTTTTTGACATTCGATTAATCACGGGATGAAATTACCACGAATTAAAAACCTGTGCCTGCGAAGGAAAGACGGCATAAAACTACAGCATAAAATTTCGGCAACCTGAAAAAAATTGTGCCCAGTTTCGGTGAAGAATGTATCGAATCGAATAATTCATAGTGCATCGTGAACATTTAACATAATGGACAATGTAAATGAGAGCTTGAGAGTAAGAGCCTGTCTTTTAGTATTGTTGATATTTCTTTTAAAAATGTACAAAACATCTAAAAGTCGTAATAAAAGACATTTTCTTAACATAGATAATTCCGAAATACACTGGTGTTGCACTGACAACTTTAGTTCAAAGCAAAAACTCATACTAGATTATGTCCTGAATATTAGAGACTTGAGACTCATTTTAAGGACAATCCAGACTTTCACAATTAAAAGGTTATACGGTAGTGCAAATGCTACCTTCACAACCGTTGTCTGTGTCTGCAGCTGTACCTGTGCCTGTGCCTGTGCCTGTGCAAATATGGACTTTTGGTTCAACTACATATTGATACGGCTTCTATTTAGAATTATTTGCGATGAGTGGTAGATTGAATGGATAGGATGTGCTTAGTGTTG
>JBCAUI010063440.1:0-20240 GCA_038406195.1 Haplosyllis anthogorgicola | reverse complement strand
TTGAGCAGGTGGTTCCATGTAGTCAATTAGCCTTTCAAGCAAATATTGATAAATTTTGCTTGTAATTAAAAGTAATCGTTTTCAGCTCGAAATACACAAGTTGTAGCCTTGGATGTATAGATCTCACTAATATTGCTTTGAGTATCCTTTTCCTGTAAATAAGTCGATGTTGAACCAAGGAAAATTGCAGATTCCAACTTTTGAACTTTTGTGGTTATCCATCCTTTCCATCCTTTTTGTCATCATAAATTATGCTTGTTGAACAATAATGGCATCCAATTTATACACCAATGTAGCCTTGTTTACTTCTGACACCATGTTGTGTTGTCATTTAGTGAGTACTCAAGACATAGCTAATATAATTTCCAAATATTTATTAAAATAAAATCAACAACATGTGATGGCTGCCAAGTCGACTACAAGGAACAAAGAACGCTGGCACACTAGATGTCAGCACATAACGCTACAAAAGGTTTAGCTCTGTGTGGTCTTTAGCCTAACTGTATCGAATAAAAAACGAAAAATGGACATCAATTCAGTTGGGTTGTTGGTGTGGGATGGTGGGGGTCAAAATTGTAAGGTTCTCAAAAACAAAAACAAAAAGCAATTTCTGAATCTTGCCCAAATTAGGCATGTTACCACAAAAACGAACTGAGCATGAATATCTACTGTATTATTTTATAGGCAATGTGGTAAATAAATGTTCTGTAATGCCAGAAAGGCAAAAGTACACAAATTGTTTTCATGTCCATTGATTATGTTTAGCCATGTGACACACAGACATATCAGGGCTTTCGTTAACACTTGTCTACTCGTCCACAAACATGTGAAAATCTTGGTGGACGAGTGACTTTTGGAAACCACTCGTCCACAGAAACATGCAGAAATTTTAGGTCTATACTAAAGCATACTTTTTTCAAGTACAAAATTGGTAATTTTTTTAATGTATAATTGCCTTTAAAACCTTATCTAAAAACTAGGAAATAGCATTTTAGACGACTTAACACCCAAGACCCCCTCTTGCTAATGGCTCACTTCGCTCACATTCAGTTGCTATGCCCTTTCAATTAGATGGTGGACGAGTGGTTTTCATGGTGGACAAGTGACTTTTACATTCCACTCTTCCCCTTTACGAGTTAGTCAAAATCCTTAACGAAAGCCCTGCATATTGTCCAAATATTTTTTTACTGCATACTAGGGTAAAGCTTCACCCTTCTGCTAAAACTGTGAATAGTTAATTAGTTCATAAATGTTACAATAAACTTGTGAGGAGGTTGAAATGAATATCCCCGGTCAAGCGTCAAGCAAATTTCCCCAAATTTGCAGATTGTCTGGCAGCGTAAGGGTTAATTCACCCTAAAACATACATTGTGCCAGAAACTAAACAAGCCTTGTTCCTATTTCAGATAATCGCGCTCCCCTACGTGTTCACATACCTTGTGGTGGAGTTGGCAGCGATGAACATCAAGGTAACGTTAGATGTGAAGGAAGCTACAGATTACGGCACGTAACGACGGCGTGTGTCTCATAACAACGTTCAATGCGATATCAAATAATGAAAGGGATGTTTCGCATGTTGACAGTATTGTTTGTTGGAAGCAGCGTAAGTTCCTGAACAACATTTCAAGAAATGGTATAATACCAGAACGGTGCCATTTACGGTGGACTAAGACAACAAGGTTTAGCAAATGAAGATGCAGAAAACGATATGCGTGAACTCGTGTTCACGTGTGTTTGCTTACACATCATGACTTTCACTACACGTATCTTCTTACGTTTGCTGTCGCTAAGACAAACTTAATAACTGTGATTTGAAAAGAGGATAGTTGATTATTGTTTCTGTGCCAGTAAGTGGTGAATTGACGGACTTACAGTTGATATTAGAGATTTGTTAAGGATTACTAAGGCTAATATATTAACTGGCTCTCATCTGTGTCACTTGAAACTCAGTTGCTGCAACAGTCAAGATTATGTTACCAAATTTGTTCATTTACAGTTTTGTTAATTAATAAATGATAGAAGCCTGAAGACGTTTGTTACTCATACTTGTGAAAGTAGGATAAAAAGTGAACATGAATACTTCGCGCAATTTTGTTATATGGATATTTATTAACATTGTTGACAACAATAAGTTTTGGATAGTTGCATCTGTTGCCAGTTACACATATGTGGTGTAAAGCATAAAGATGATACAGTAACAATTACAAACATGTAAAATATTATTTTTTGGCCTTTAAGAAGTGAACAAGTCTCAATGCGGTGTGTAGGAGGTGTTGGCGTACCCCCCGTCGTACGGGACTGTGACGCCGGTGATGAACGAGGCGTGGTCCGAGGCGAGGAAGATGAGGATGCGCGCCGCCTCCTCAACGGAGCCCATCCGCCCGAGCGGGAAGCTCCGCGCGCACATGTCGTTGTGCTGCAGCACCTCTGTGTCGGTAGGGTCGCGCCCGTGCATCCCGCTAAACGCGTTACGGAAGAACATGGAGTCTGTCGTGGCAGGGCTGCAATGTCAAATGTTTTGGGCGTTTACAAATGAATAATAAATCCTCAGGGATTGGGTGTATGAAATGTATTAGGTATAAACTGTGATGTACAATGGAACTTTGCCCCATCTAAAGTGTCGTAAAGGTTGTCGCCCAAGGGTCTTTGTCAAGTTTTACCCTGGGCAATTTTTCCGTCGATTATCATTGGCGATTACAGTAGAACCTGCTTTGAGCAGCACCTTTTTACGGCATACCAGCTTTTTACAGCATTGAATCCTTATTATTCATGTTTATTTTACCTGTCTTCTGCGGCATACTTGCCTTTTACGGCATCTTTGCCCTGAAAATTTAGGGTGCTGTGCAAAAAAGGTTCTGTTGTTTATGACTTCTACATATTAATTCCCCTTTTGACCAGCGTAAAAATTGGCAAATTTAACTGCATCCTACAGCCCACGACACTGGCGGATCCAGGATTTCTTGTATGGGGGTGGGGGGACTGCCAACCTTGGGGCGCCCTAATTTTTACCTCTTGCCTCTGCCCCCCCCCGTTTGATCCGCCAATGCACAGGGCAGGACATCGTATGTCTGAATAAGGAGCCCCAAGTCTTATTTAAAGGAAGTATTTGAAGAGCGGGACATACTTAAGAGAGTTGGTTCTGATTCCTTTCTCAGCGAGATCTAGCGACGTGATCTTGACGAACTGGTTGAGCCCGGCGGCGACTGTGGTGAACGGGATGTTGAAGCTGTACGGGCGGATACCTGCCAGCGCAGACATGTGTAACAGGGTTCCTGTAACATGGGCAAAATGCAAATGTGAAACCATGTGTCTTTCCAAAAATTTACCCGATAAAGCAAGAATGCCTGCAAAGCTGCCCATGTATCACCTGAATGAGTTAATCTGGGAGAAGGTGGCTCCTCATAGAGAAATTATAATTCTGATAGGACTCGCACAAGTAAACAGTCTAAAGCACTCCGGATATAATGCGAGATCTGTAGGGAGATGCTACATAAATCCGACAGATAAATTAACATTTGATGTATCTCAAGACTTTGGCATTGCTACACATGTTCCTTACTGCAGTTTGGCAACCGCGGTCATAGGTCAGTGACCTTCCAGTAGAGGGTGACCATGCACAGGAAAACTGAGTATGCCCGAAATCCAAAATAGGAGTACCAGTGTTTCAAAATGGTTGTGCGCTGATGGCAGAATAAATTATGTTTTTTGGTGGCGGTATTGTTGTCGGAGCAACTAGCATTCCTGCTAGACATGTATTTTGGATTTCGGGTGACATAGGAATTTGTTTACTGAAAGCTACCTTCCAAACAACACTGCCTACTCTCATTTCGGGGATAATGCATGATAAAACCTGTTTTTGTTTCAAGTATAAGAGATATCCCCTTGTACCCACTATAGACGTGTGAAGCTGCTATACCTTTGGTTTTCTCCAGGTGCGGTAGAACGGCCTTTGTGAGCATGAAGGGCGCGCGGACGTTGAGGGTGTAGTTCCAGTCCAGGTCCTCCACATCGCACCGCTCTATGTTACCCAGCCTCGTACCGCCGGCGCAGTTTATCTGTTAAATGAAAAATATGAAGTTTACATTGCGATTTTGTATAGTGTTCGGATCAGGTAAAAGAACCAGCAATTTTCTGTAAGACCTTGTGTTTAAATCACTGGGATTTGTCGACACAGCCGCTGTGTAATACACAGGTTGCACGTTCAACCTTTCAAGCGTTTTTTTCCCAGCTGCCGAAGCTTCTTGGTTTATAAAGTCGTGTTTGTTGTTTATTACTAAAATGTAACATCCGCAGCCAACAGTACAGTCTTACTCTATGGCAAGAATCAATCGAGTTCTCTGAGCCTTAGGTAAACTTTTTTGGGGGGGTAAGCAACTTTTTTTGGGTAAGCACGCAGTCATTTTAGAGTCACTGGTGTCCATGTTGTGCACTTGGAACAACTCACATACTTAAAAGAGTAAAGTGCTCTCTGGCAGCGCAACTTTTCACATTTTACCTTTGATTAGTTACCAGGCTTAGGCGACTTTCGAACCATCAACCTAACGGTTCGGTTAAGGTTTCACGCGCTTGTCATTTCGCTACAAGGAGACTTACCACGACGTCCAGTTTTCCGAAGTACGCGATAAGAGATTCTACGAGTTTTTCGACGTGAGACTTCTCTGTCAGGTCCGCGCACATCTGCCACACCTAGTGCACAAACATGTATTTTTATAATACAGAAGAACTTCCTTTGGGCGGACCTTCTTTTGCACAACTAGCCTCTCTTTTCAAGACCATCACACTTTAGATGTAACACATTAAATTACACAGAAAATAATCCCTCATTTGCAAGACCTCCACCCCATTAGTGACCATTTTTCTTCCCAAAGGAAGGTCCACACTATCGCCAAAATCCCCTGTATTATGCACAAACAAATCATAATATCCATCTGTCTTTCTCTATTCAATTTCTTCTTTCACTTTCCGTACTTTTTATTTGTTGGTTTCCATCTTTTCTTGATATATGTTATTATTTCTCTTGTCTGTGTGAGGTAATTTTTTCCATATTAATTTAAGTGGCGGGTCCAGGGTTTCTCGATGAAGCTTAAAGTAGAACCCAGAATTTAACATTTTTCTCCAAAAACAAAATCACATGAAAATTGAGAACTTAAACACTTCCTTTTCGCCCCCCCTCCCCCTGTACATCAGCCAGTGATTTTATCTGTAAATCTGTGAAGGCTTCCTCGTTCCTTCTTTAACCCAATTTTTAAATGTTTTTATTTTTGGAAACCTCCATTCTCTCAACAAACTATTAAACGTATTAAAGAATACTTTGTGATGACTAGAATACAGTGATAGGCAGGAGTGCCGTTCAAGCCAGGTTAAACATTAATAATTCCTGTTTGAGCAAAACCGCCGTAAATAGCAAAATGTCGTCCAGGAAAGGTTCTACTGTACCTTATCGCTGGTGAGCCTGGTCCTCTTGTCGCGTCTCTTTCCCTCCAGACACAGGTCGGCGGTCCGACGCAGCCGGTCAGCGTTCCTTCCGGTGAGAGCGACGCAGGCCCCGAGCCGAGCCAGCTCCACCGCAGTCTGCGCGCCGATACCACTACTAGCGCCTAATAATAATAATAATAATAATAATTGCGCTTGTTACACTGATTTTTATGCCCACAGCTAAGGCGGCTTATACTTTCCAGGCAGGATCTTGCCAGAGAACTCACCCAACCTTGGTTAGAATTATGCCTTAGGTGAGCCATCACCTTGTGGTGATATAAACATGTTGCGGCTCGATACATGTGCGGCTTCCAACATAGGTTTGGTACCAATTTCACACCTTGGTCTGGTGAGGCTGTGGTTTACTGACAGACTGACCAACGTTGATTAAACCAAGGTTGACTGTGCAGCAGCCATTCAAGCCAGCCACTACACTGTTGGTTTCAGAGAGAGAAAACAAATCGGGATAAATAAACTGGAAAACAACTTTCCAACAGACTCTTGTTTTCAAGTAGTAAAATTAAATGAAAATTATTTCACGCAATGATGACAAGTCATTTACTTTTTCTCGTTGTCAACAAAGTGAGGTAAATGTTTGAGTGTAAAATTGTTCATTTTACTTTGGAAACAAATTCATTAAAAACACTTTTAATCTTTTTAAGAACGATGTACCCGGTATGTCAGTGTGTTGTTGGTTTCGCTCTTCTTTTTTTACCACAATGGAGATATGAAATTTTTATCCACAGAAATCTGCAATCGCAAAGATCCCGAACAAGGCACTTAAAAATTACACCTAAGTGAAACAAATGAAGGTTACCTGTGACTAGAACAACTTTATCGGTTAAGCTGCTGTAATCCATGACCGTTCCGTTGTACCACCGTTCCTTGTGACTTGTGACAGATGATAACGTCTCTCCAAACCGTCTTTTTATATATAGGCACTGTGTTGAATACGGGTTAGAACCGGTTCATGATTAACCGATTCATCGGTTAATAATCAGATTTCAGAAATAAGAGTTTGCCTTATTTATTTCACATGCCTAATTAAGCAAATGTCCCTTATTAGTCAGGCGAATTTGTCCTTTTAATAAAATCGATTATTTAAATAAGATTAATCTCAGACAGGCGAAATACATAAAGAAAATCTCTAATGATTCATGGTATAAAACTAAATAACAACAACTATTTTATTTTTGTGGTGTCATACCCATTTAAAAACAACAACAACAACAACAAAATTAAGAGCAAGTTACTAATTTATAATTTTTATTTTGCAACTATTACCTATGGCTGTAATCTTTTTCAGCCGATTGCTCGCATAATTAATCGGTTACAACATTTTTGCTCAGTTCTGAACCCTAATCAATTAAGCAGCGCAGTGCACAGATTTGTAACAAGCCGCCCTGAAGCCCTGTGTACCTGCATCATCCTCGCACGTAACAATACAAAACATGATGTTCCCACATCTCATGTATGTGTACATGTGTGTTGTTCCTTTAAACCGTTTGTACAACTTACTGTGATTAATTTATTTGATCTGCTGGATCAAGGCAATCATCAAGGTGTGGAATGTGAACACTTTATTTGAGAATATAGGTCCTGGACCTGCACTTCGATGCACGGTTCTTTAAATGTTCTTTTATGTGAGATACTACACTTCAAAGATTTGGAATCTCTGGATGAAGGAACCGGTACAAAGATGACTACTCAAAATGGTGTCTCAGTGGAAAAAACATATTTTTGAGGGGTTTTTTTGTATGTGTGCAATTGGATCAAATTGGAAACGCGGGGGCGGAAGGGGAGGGGGCGAGTGTGAAACATGCAGATTTGAAGTTTTTATCTTTTAGGTATAAAATGAAGCGGAATATCCGCAGGGTGGTGAGTGGATGGAGACAGTTTATATCCGCAGGGTGAGGAGTGGATGGAGACAGTTTATATCCGCAGGGTGGGGAGTGGATGGAGACAGTTTATATCCGCAGGGTGGGGAGTGGATGGAGACAGTTTATATCCGCAGGGTGAGGAGTGGATGGAGACAGTTTATATCCGCAGGGTGAGGAGTGGATGGAGACAGTTTATATCCACAGGGTGAGGAGTGGATGGAGACAGTTTATATCCACAGGGTGGGGAGTGGTTGGAGACAGTTTATATCCACAGGGTGAGGAGTGGATGGAGACAGTTTATATCCACAGGGTGGGGAGTGGATGGAGACAGTTTACGGAGAGTGGAAATTTACGAAAGGAGGAAAGGAGGCGGCTACGGGTGGACCTGTGTTACACCGTGTAGGTCAAACTGAACAACTAGAAAAGTCGTTACATCATGTGTCTGTCGAATGACGTCACAATATTACCATAGAAAACAATGTCATGGCAATGGGACATAAAGTGTGATGAGCCTCGTTTTCAGATGGTCACTTTTTTAGGCGGACGACCACATACTCTGTCATTCGACAATGAAAACGAGTTTGTTATTGCCGGTCTATCGAATGACAACACAGTTCCTAACGCCATAGAGTTGTAACCTACAAGGTAACGACAGAATATTATTCCGTTTTGTCTCTTAGATTTCTATTTTGATGGTTACCGTCTCCGTTTTTTATTTTGTTTTTTTTTTTGGTTGAAGACAACGCAGTCTTATCAAACTTCATTCGACAGCGAATAAAGCAGAAAGAAAACATTACAAACACAATTTATACTCGTGGTTTTTATTTTCACCACTGTAGTCATAGAATTTCTATTCAAAAGTATATTATTCAAACTTTTTACAACAAGGGCTTTTTCGAGGAGGTACTTTCTATGGGGTTCATTTTCTAACAATAACAGTTTCTACAGGCAATGTAGCTGAACATGAAGTATTTAAAATAGAAATATAACAATCTCTGATGTGCGTTATGATTAAACGTTCTATCTACTGTATAATGATAGTAAATCAAAGTGTTACTATGGTTGCATATCGATGGCGCACACTTTATTCACTAGCCACATAACTGTTGTGCATTTAGTGTCGATGTACACTTGTCCCCGGATAATTCCACGTGTTTGGTGCACAATTTCGACCGAATAAATAGGGATACTGGTAAAATAACGTGGTGGTCCAATGTGCGACGAGTAGAATTTTCAGTTAAGGTATCCCAGATCGAATTATCCAGGGGCGGTGTATTGTTGGAACAAAGAATGGCTGTCTGATGAACGAATGAAACACATACGATCACGGTTAAAAATTTATACGAATGCAATTTACAACTTGCAATAAATTCCGCAAGTTTGAAGTGTCCTTTGACATGCAGCGCAAAACATGCAAACCATTTCAGTTTCCATTTTCAAGGGAGGCCAATATTCTCAATAAGCATTGGAAAGTATCAGACCTGCTTATTTCACCTCAAATTTACCAAAATTTATGTTGCTTTTTACCGGAAAGAACACCGTAATATATACAATTGCTGATGTCTAAAAGCCGAAGTCACTTCCGACTTTACTGTTATCTCACATTGAACCGTGGTCATACATACGACATACCAACGAGTCCACATTACCCTGTCCACATTACAATTTCAAGATTTGACACTGTTTTCCTTCTCCAGTACATGTGGCTAGCAATGTGCGCGTGTTTTCTATTCTACAAGATATCACAAACGAGAGGCAGTTCTTCGTAGTTATTATGTACATGCCGTTTCTCTACTAAACAAGCCAGTATGACACATCTATATCTCTACATAATATTCCAGAAACAAGTTCTTAAAAAAAAGTACAGTTAAAACTTGTATATGTACATATTATATATACACAATAAGCTTACAATGTATCACATAGAAAAATTCCTTTTGTTTTATGTTCAAGTTACAAGTTCGATTTCAGTCCTGAAAATTTACCGGGCAATATGTTATGATGGCGAAAATGTATTTCGTAAAGATTAAATATTTCGGAAGAAACAAGTGAATTCAGTGACACCCATTTTCAATGATTTGAGAAATTCACGGGGTTCTTTACTGTAAATCTGGAGATGGAATACCGTATTTTCTCACACACCCCCTACTTTTTTGACGTTTTCACGAAACCGTCGATATTTTTTGCGCTGTATTGAGAAGTAAACTTTTTATATCTGAAAGGATTGTGTAACAGAACCTGTTTTGGGCGGCACCTTTTTGTAGGGGATACATAGCCGTTTGCTACAAAATTGATCTTTTGAGCGACACCTTGTCTCATAAATGTTGTGGGTAGAATGTACTGGGATAAAATTTGTGTAATGTTACCTCCTTTTAGCTACTCTCTCTCTTTTACGACACTTGTGAAGCAAAAGTTGGGTGTCGCTCAAAAGAGCTCCAACTTTATTTGACCTGTACAGCACATCTACCTTAACTACATTTTAGGCCTAACAATCTGGGCTGCCATTCAAAACAGGTTTTACTATACACCATATCCAAACTGCAATTATTTTCTCAAAAGATTCACAATTTAGTAAAGTAAACAGAAGTTCTATTTGCCCCATAGTTTTAAACAGTCATTAAATCAAGGTTCACTGAACACACTGTAGCATTCTTGCAAATGCATCGTTTCTGTATTTTAAACGAACCTCACGTGTGAAACAGAAGCAACCAATAATAAATATCCGTCGTACCTGTCGATTCGTGCATTTATTTACAATTTATTAGGTGCATATGTCCTATGTACTTTGTACACTGTTATGCTCATACACTATCCTTGTTACTAGCGCAACATAATAACAACGCCACAGTAAACTGAACATTAAGGCGCTGTGCATTTAAAATAAACTCGGACCTGACTTTTTTCTATTTGTTAGATTACTTTCCATTGGCAGCAAATTTTGCATGGCACAGTCCGCAAAAATGGAAATGAAAAGTTAATGTTGTTACTATCTTTACACTCTGGATAAAAATAATCAAAACGACATTTTCTTTCCATCGATGTTCGCCAAAGTTTCTGCTATTTGGACTCTGCTTCTTTTTAAGCTTTTTTTTTTATTTTTAAAATTTTTTTGGCCGTGGTGAAAAACGTACTCTAATAAATGGAAAAAAAACTGGTCTCACAAAAACCAATATTATGTAGTTCTCCATGATATTTCGGAAACGGTTCACAACCAAATTTTGCCACAATTAACCTTTCAAGAATAAACCATACAAAAGCATCAGTCTGTAAACGGCGTATCAAAGGAAAGGATATCATAAGTGTCGGATATGATTACCTAAACCCTGCAACCGAATGCTTCAATTTTGAACAAATATGCGCGAGTGCAATGATAATGCTAAATTAACGAGAAATAACTAATGAGACATTAAAGCTAATGGCGCGGTGCGGTGGTAATAACATAATTTACACTTGTTGAGGATAGTACTGAATGATAAGTCTGTGTAAAATCAATATATTACACTTAATTATAATAATACATGCACTACATACAAGTTAATTTACAAAAATTCCGGTCATACTAAAGTGCGCACTCTATCCATGCTCATTATGCAATATCTCTTTGCATATTGTAGCAAATATTACACTTCCTAGCATACCAACCACATGTATGTATGCGCAATATACCTTTAGTGTTATTTAACTGTTACATTGGAAATGAAATTACGTTTTAATTACAAATTTACGCCTCGCATTTAACTGCACGACATAAGCAAGTGAAAAAAAAATCACATTTCAATTTTAACAATAGTTCAGCTGCCTACATTTCATGGACATACAGATAAGAATGATACACACGTAGGAAACCGTATTGACAACAACAAGACGAAAGTGACATGAAGTCTACACAAGCTACACGGCTTCCCTGATCCCGTTACCCATTATTATTATGAAACATCCATTTCAGTTTGATTTATCTGGTGAAACTTGTCATTTGCACCCACCTCTAACAATTGTGAACACTGGCGATCTTAAAACGCAGGCTAAGTTTTGATCAAAAATGCAGTTTTTGTGTTGCGCCTCAACATGCTGGGTCGTAAAAGACTGGTTTCAATGTACATGTATTTACTGTAGTTTGTACTAGACGATACTAAACTGTTCAGCCAAACGACGATTTTTAAGTCAAGAAATAGTTTTAAGTATGCAGTTCATATTGCATCTTAGACGCGCATTTACACCTGATCAACAATATCCTAATATTAAATACCCACTGAAAATACAAAATAAAAGTCCAACTTTGCATTTACTGGCAGTTTCTGATTAAGCACCTCACTTGTGGTGGGACGCACCATTTCGAAGTAATACAACTTGCATTAACACTATGGCTTGAAAATAAGTACTAGACGAACTTCATCCCGGTAACTATTTCCTTGGTTGAAAAAATACGATGGGATATCGAGTATCAAAATCACGTTTCTTTGTACTGCTTGACAGCCTCACAAAAGCGTATAATAGCACACTTGGTTCTGTTTACACCATATGTCTGCATTGTGATATGCAAAGAAAAATGTTACATGCAGCTGAACCTCCCCAGCACTAATATTTAAGTTTCCTATGTGATACCTCTATTGTTGATAATAACCTCTTCGTCTCAAGTTCGGAATGTTGCGAATCAACATTTCCATAACGTATATTGCAACCCTGTTCGCAGTGATGTCATTGCATAGCAACATAACCTATCCTGTTAAATAGCCCTTATAATGTTTTTTTGCTGTTTGGAAATGGGACCTACATAACTAAGAACACTTCCTGTCGTTAGATTAACCAGCACCGTAACACGTACAGTGTAAATGATGCAGGTTTGTTTGTTATTTTCCGACGACCTATTGGAATTACATGTGCTATTTTCTTTCTTGATACAGTAGAATCTGTTTTGTGCGGCACCCTAATTTTCAGGGCAAATGTGCTGGAAAAGGTAGGTGTACCGTACAAAACAGGTAAAATAAACTCGAATAATAAGGATTCATTTCACTGTGTCAACGCCGTAAAAGGCACGTCTGTTGTAAAAAGGGTGCAGCTCAAAACAGGTTATACGCTATACAGACATTCGGGTTTTTTATTTAATCACTTGGAATACATTGCACTGACAGAATTTTGAAAGTGTGGGAATTTAAAAATATCAATAAATTGAAACCTTCGCTCTAAAAACCTAACTGTTAATAAATTTCAAATAAAAAATTTCCCCCAATCGTCTCATGACAATGGATTACAAAAGCAAATAATGCCACGTGCACAACATTTCATTCTCAAATGCGCTTTCCTTTTTTTTTTTAAATCCAGATTCCAAAGTACGGTGGGAAATGTAATTCCAACAATTAATTAAAAAACATCCTTATACGTGAAAGGCTATTTATGCCTTTTGTTAAGACGGCATAACCACATAACCAGGACCAGCGCGAAACTTTCACATCATTGTTTGCTCATACACCATTCACAATATCATGCCTATAGTACACAATATTACCAATTTATTTTATTATCATTTAGTTTCTATGTACAATATGCTATACTTTCCCTGACCTTTTTACCCTTGAGAATAGCCAGTATCTCCATCTAGTTCTGTACATTATTCAGTAAGACGTTAACATGTACTGTTGTATATACAAAAAAAATGTATGCACATGCATGCATGGTTACGCATTAAATGTTACATAAGTATAATTCTGTACATGATATATATAATATAAACATAAATATCCGTGGGCAACAACTCCTGTTGTTGTGGAAATAATAATTGAACACAATAATTAGTTAGCGCTGATATGTTCCTTCTCATTCATAAATACACGATATCTCCAATCTACAGCAAGTGTTTGCACATGAATTGTTTTATCCTTTGTTTAAACGAACACACAATTTCATGCGTGAACTACAATTCATTCTCTGCGGTACTTCTCATTTACAATTCCAGAGTTGCAAACAAGGTTATTGTGACTTGCGCCACGTCCAAGTAAGTGTAGTGTGCACATGTCCAGTAACGGTTGGTCCTATTTTTCCACCTACATGAAGCACTCATATGCTGCTGTTCAATAAGCACTATTTGAAACAACAATTCACAGCACATGTGTATCCAAAGTTCCAAGTTCAGTGCACATAGTTTTTGGAATCGCATCAAAAGTAAATGGGAGACCACTTGTATGAATTGCCGTGCTATTTTGAATGTTTTAACATTCTGTAAATTGACGTCACCATGCACGACATGTTGTGGAAATAGGATACCCTTTCATTGTTGATGTAAGCATTCTTGTAATTGGACATCTCTCTCTAACTTATATCGGCAGGAGACGAGCGCTCTGATTCGCTGCCTTCCTCTGAAAATGTCTCTGAGGGTGAATCTCGTGACGTAAGATTGTCTGAATATGACGCAATGCTCGACTGACGCGATAATCCCTGAGCTGTTGCCATGGCCACCTCCGCGTCTACACCTATTTCTCCCATTGGTTCCACTTTTATTCTGAAACGCCAATACAAACAAAGGATTAATATAATATGAAACCACAACTTAAAACCATGACATACAGCACGTTTTCATCACCGCAAACGTTTGTACCACAATTGTATTTACATTTACATTAATGGCGTAATCTACCACATACAGTGGTCCCCGTTTATATTAATATCGCTTACACCGATACAATTTCATGTCGCCAAATATATTGATATAACCAGGGACCACTGTAAATACCAGATAAGCCTAAATGCCTTGTCTGAACAAGCGTTTTGGGTTATGAAAATGTACTGATAAGATATGAAATAATAAAAAAATCTGTAATCTGACTACGAATACACATGCACACTTTACTCTATTATCTGCTCTGCATTATTTTTATTTAACTTGTTCACCAGATCAAGCAAACGAAATAAATAAACACAAACTGTCGGGAACTCTCAACACAATTATTGTGATTTACAAACTGTCAAGCAAATTTTACCAGATACGTCCATTGACCTTATAGAAATACAAACTACGGATATAAAACTGCTTACTCTCTATCAACCAAACAGTTATCAATAGATTAGTAAGCTTAGCACACAAACTACTATGTACCAACCCTTCGAGCCACGTTTCAAAACACACATCATCACCAGCATAAATCACAACCTCTCTGGAAGGGCAGAGAGATATTGTATGATTACCGTCAAAACTTCCGTAATGTATTTCGCCAATTTAATGGGTCGTAATGTTTTCAAAGACACCCCACGGCGACATTCATAGACTTGCCACGTCTTTGTATTTTTTAGCAGTGCCCAAACTTTATAAGTTGGGTACCCATTTCATGCAAACAAAGCAATTAAAATTCCATTGAAGGTCCTGGAACAAGAGATAGTGTCTGGGGCATCGAGTAGCCTCCACTGCTCGCCAGCTCTGCAATAAGAAATTAGCAATATGAAGGATTCATGTATATTTTATCCGAGATGAACGACATTGCTGCCTTTTACGGCATTGTGGTCACCCAAAAGTAGGGTGCCACTCAACACAGGTTCTACTGTACATGAACTTATTATTGAATACTAATGATATCAAGGGCCACATTCACAATTTCAAATTACAGTGACCTTCCTACAGAGACACCTCCCCATTGAGCGAGCATTCCAACAGACCAACCACCAAGTTACTCTATTCTAAAAGACATGTAGGCAATAAAGTCTTCCTACAGAGCAGCCATTCCTTCAGAGAGGCCACTTTTCTAGCCTGAACCAGGTGGTCGCTCTGAAGAAAGGTCACTGTGTACACATTTTTACAAAGATATACACAATACTACATACCTAACACACTCGGTACACTCGCATTGGCCAGTTCTACAATGAAAAAATATATAGTTGATAAATACTGGGGAACAATTTATAAAGAATTGCAGTGTTGTCACTACAGCGTGGGCGTGCGGAATTTACGAAAAATCCCCAGAAAAAAAAAAAGAGGTTCAGGTCTCATAAGACGCCAAGATTTTGATATTTGTGTAACTTTATGAACATTAAAAGTTACTCAGCATCTTTTACTGATAATATGAACATTGTGACCCTTCTTGCAATGAAAATGTCCCCCAGAAACTGAGAATGGGGAACAAAGTGTTCCCCGAATTTCAAAAGTAATGGAACACTGCAATTGTGTCAAGACAAACCTTATCAAATAAAGCAAAAATACTTTACGAAAACTTAAATAAATGTTACACACCTAGTACGTATGGTTCTAATGACTTCGGTACCATTTTAACGGCTTTCCTAAGATCGTCCATACCACATCTTCCCTTCTCCAAACCGAAGGCCATACCCATGCACTTCAACACCTCTATGTCGTCGTGAATCTCAAACGTATTGTCGAAATTAAACAAGTACTCGTATCTGAAAACAACAAAGGTGCACAATTGTTACAGATTTATGTGATACTAGAACCAGCCACCTCTTCCAGGGGTATCCCCCGGGTGGCCGTCATCTTGTGATGACAGTCACGCTTGTAAAAATATATCTATTAGATAGATAGATAGATCGATTCTTATATGGTGAGGGCCTTAAATGGTGCAAACTCCATTCACTTTCTACATGTGCACAGCATGCAAACTAGTAGGGCAATCGGTGGATATAAAGTTGCCCTCGAGA
The DNA here is from genome assembly GCA_038406195.1 of Haplosyllis anthogorgicola. Taxonomy (NCBI): domain Eukaryota; kingdom Metazoa; phylum Annelida; class Polychaeta; order Phyllodocida; family Syllidae; genus Haplosyllis; species Haplosyllis anthogorgicola. The sequence continues at coordinate 4,251 of JBCAUI010063440.1, read as the reverse complement.
CAATAAAACAACAGACTAGCGGGATTTACTAGTCAGTAAGTAAATCACGTGTATCCTTGTGTACACGTGATGTGCCATTACATTTTGCGTTATCTCACCAAATTTCTAACTTGCAAAATACCGGGCATCAAGAAACAGGCAAACACACTTCACTTTAATACGTCAGTGCAAATGAACTCATTAAATCTCACTGTCGGAGTTTCCTGTCTTTGTTTTCCTTTCAATTTGAATTATTAAAAAGAATCCGTATTTCTTACTTGTCATTTGATATACTGCAGTCTATCACAGTCTTTTTGCTTGTGTTCACAATGATGAATGGCAGTTGTATGGCTGAGCTGGGCGCCGGCGGTCCCTGGCTCCAAAGCCTTGTTCCGCTGAACAAGATTCTTAAATGCTATTTGCTGCAAAATAACAAAAATAACATTTGTACTCAGAAATACTTGTACAGGAGAACCTGTATTGAGAGGCATCTTTTTTACGGCATACCTTCCTTTTATGGTAGTGTCACTGTAAAATGAATCCTTATTATTCATGTTTATTTTACCTGTTTTGTAAGGCAAACCTGCCTTTTACGGCATCTTTGCCCTGAAAAATTGGGGTGCTGCTCAAAACAGGTTCTACTGTACATGTATTACCAAAAAATATAACGTGACGACGGAGAAGTTGTGTTTCTGTTAGACATAGCGCTATTGAATCATCATAAATGAATCAGTTTGTATAGCGTTTTAATAATCATAGAAACAAGCAACCACACACGTTTTTATATTTTGTATTACACGTCTAAGGAATAACGATTTCTTACTTGAAATATAAGTTCTTGTAATTGTTGTGTTTTATTCTTTATTCTGTCCATTCTTCTCTGTTTTTCAAGCTGGAAGGGAAAACAGTAAATCGTCGTAACAATTCTAAGATTAAACCTACATCATAGCAATTATGTGGAATACTTTCGTTTTCACTTACATAAATACTTAACAGGGACAAATTAAAATAAAGAAACTGCCGTCTATTTTACCTCTAAGTTCTGACACTCCTGAGCTGAATTGGTTGGTAATCCAATCCATTTAATTTCTTTTTTCTCCTTGGAAATAATGTTCATTGCCATAAGCACATTGAGCGCATCGTAAACTCGCCGCCGTATGTTCTTCTGATCATATGCCTGCAATACCAAGATTAATAATAGAAATATAGACATGCTTCAAAGATACGATATGTTCAAAAGTATTATAAAATAGGTCCAGATGGACCTGAGCTCATTTGGCATTATCATAAAACTAAGATAATATAGGTAACAATATCTCACGGATACAAATAAAGTGTCTAAGATCAAATACTAAATAAGTGACCAATAAAAAAACACAAATATGGCTGCCAAATTACAAATGTAGGAGGTATCAGTATAATTTTTACAGAAAATAAAGAGGGTATATAGATGCATAAAGCTGCCAAATATGAAGTTTGTATCATCAACTGCATCTCCAGGAAAAAGGTTCAAAGAAAAAAACAAATATGACTGCCAATTTGAGAATAATGGTCACAGCAACATAATTTTTGCTCAGCTTTGAGATGGGACATAGGTGCATGTGTGTGTAAGATATGAAGTCTCTATGTTCAGTAGTGTGCTCAGGGCAGCTGTGCACAGACAACACTGATGACAACGACAATGATGACGACGATGGACGATGGACAATTCATGATTCTATAGGCTCTTTGGCTTATGCCAAATGAGCCAAAAATCTAGACACTGGAGCGCGGTGATGCCTTGTTAAATTATAACGCAGTTTCATTATCATTTTTGATAATTTAAAGTACTTACGTGCGATTTTAAGATAAAAGTGGAATGTTTTCCTCTTATGCTATTTTGAGAAGCCACATGGAATGGCATTTACAAGTGTTGACCGAATTGCCAGTCAGTACAGTAGCGGATTCAGGCGGAGGCCTCTCTTAAAAAGATGGCCGCAGTCTGGGCCCCCTGGTATTTTCGACCATGACCAAATTTCTGGATCCCTGAATACAGCAGCAAATATTTCGAACATGTATTGTTCTTTCCAATGCTCTTTACTTTGTCCAGATGTACAATTTTTCATTGGAATTTCAAAATTTAACAATTTTCTTGAGTAAATAAAAAAATTTTTTGCGTTCGTGATTCATCAAGGTCACGTGTCTCGTACTTGAGGAATTATACCAGCACAGAAAATATCACGAGTTCAAGTGTTTTCTTTTTATCATTTTATTAGAAAAATAGTATCACTTCTTATATCATATATGACACTGAAAATGAAATCACCACAGCGCAAAAATGAAAGCGCAGAGTGTAATGAAAAGATTGGGAAGCCGCAGGTTTAGCTCTCCTGACGACAGACATGGGGGACTGGACAAGGCTTTTTCTTCACCGAATTCCCCGACAACCTCCGCTGATTCATCAACTGAAATAACAAAATAGTTGTATCATATGTTGCATTTTTATGATAAATTTGTATTTTCAATGGTAGCATTCAATTACTTAATTTAAGTTTGAGCGTAATACAAGGTTGAGCATCAAGCTTGCAGTAGATTAATAACAGATACCCATTCTTTAAAAATAGTCAAATAACGGTTTCTTTGCCAACAGGAGAGTTTATATCTGGGTATAATTTATCTTTATTCAGATGATTCTTAGCGCCGAACTTGCAGCTGGTTTTTGTAAACTTAACGCCCCTCATTTAACGCAACAACATGAATAACCGCGCCCGTTATGCGCGGTGTTGGATTATTACCTAACGCTGATCTGGTAGCGTTAGGTAATAACCCAACATAACGCTACACTTAACACATCGATTTCTTAAAGGATGGGTGTTAAGTTTACGAAAACGAACTGCTTAAGTGATATAATTTTTGGTACCCGAGATTTCGATTGGCAGGTGAGCATCTTCTGACCTTTTACGCCGGTTTTGAAATTTGTACAATAAAGTTACAGAATTCTCGATGTATCCTAAGTTTGACATCATTTTTCTTCCAAATTGAGTGTGCATGAGTAATCTTCATGCTGCTTTCATTACCAATTCGAAGTTGTCTTATTTATGTCATTAAATTATTTAACGCATTATTTATTTGTCTTTTTTGTATATACATCTTAACCTGTTTGATTTCACTGTAATGCCCTTGAAAGGAGATAAGATGGTCTATTAATAGACACAAAGTAGTTTCCTGAGGCCTTTCAAAACTGATTTAATGATTTAATTCACCCCCAAGGCCGAGCCACGAGAATACAACGTCTAAAATTCACATCCTAGTCCTATATTGATTATTTCCTTATGTCAACATAACGTCATATTGTTCAACAAATGCGGAGTCAAAATTTAGTAGCGAGGTACTTGTTACAGAAATTAAATATTGCCCATATTAAATAAAGCAATATGTTGCCGTATCGAATGCGATTTTGGTTGTAATTTATTGTGCCCTCGAACTGAAGTGTGGTCGCACATGGATGCGTCATTACTTTTTTCCAAGACTTACATAAAAATGTTCCATGAATTGGTACCACAGTTTGCCACGTCTGTTATAACTTTTTGACAGGTGAAATCATTTTCTGGACATTATGTCCATATATTTAGTAGGGATTCTCAAGTTTAGCTCGAAACTCGAAGTTATAATCTAATACATAGGCATTATTATTTATTTACTTGTTGTGGCAATCTACTACGTACGATTTAAGTTATCTTCTTGACACACAAGGCAATTTGCTGGGCTATATTTCATTGGCGGAAAGTGTCCCAATTATTAATCTAATCAGTGAAATTATGTGCAATTTCTCCAGTCGGTTTGCGATCTGACCATTGATATTTTGGAGGTGGTATAAAAAGTAATTTTTCAAAGGAAAAAGCCCGAAGCCTACAACATAGCTACCTGGTATGTCATCCGTCCTATAGAAACTGTTTTCACCATAAAGGGTTGACCTCCACTCCATATTGCACGTGTTTACCTTTGACCTGTGCAACCATGCCGTCTCCAGAATCTCCGTAACATTGTTATCCTCACCGCATCTGTGACACTGACCTGAAATCACAAACACAAACTATTTAAAGTGGTGAAAAATGAATAGAAATAAAAATACCAGAGATTTTGCATATTTTTATAATACAATTGATAATTATTGTTTTAGGTTACATGGATAATATCTTTGTTCACATCTTCTTCATTTTCTCGCAAAAAGGGTACTAAAACACCAAGGTTATGTGTTTATTTCTTCTTTATTGAGCCAATGTTTGAAATTGT
>JBCAUI010063329.1:0-20242 GCA_038406195.1 Haplosyllis anthogorgicola | reverse complement strand
AGTCACGTAATGCCAATAACAGCTTATTTACCGAGTTCCGACAGCTTATGATTACACTACTTTGTAAAACCATTACTGTATAAAGAAGGAATAAATATGATTGATTTCAACCGCGTGTGGTGCACCGTGGGTCCTGTCCACTTTCTAAATGTCGCCCTATTAATAGTCTTTGTGCACGATCGTCATTTGAGAGAAAATAGTTGATCTGTCTGATTTCCTTGAGAGTCGTCTAAAACTCAGTCCAAAAAAACCCCTTGATTTGACCTAAAACCCGGAAATGTGGACTATGTTGAAGTATCCCTCAAAACTGTAAGCTGTGCTTAAGTTGAATTAAAAGACACAGTGTGAAATTCACCTAGGTTGATTATTGAAATGCTACAGATAGTATTTTTATGTTGGTCTCACTTTTTAGAATAAGTGGCAACGTGCAGTTTTGTTGTTGAGAACATTCTTCTCAGTTGACAATAAAATATTAACTTGTATATATCGAACCTAGTACAATGTGAAAATCTATTGTTTAGAATGAATGAACATTTCATCTTGTGCAGCGGATGAAATAGATTTCATTTTACGTCAATGTAATTCCATGCTGTGTCTTTGACTTAGACAAAAGCGCCTATTGTTTTCAAAATGAAGGGCCTTAACCAGACATTTCATCCTCTGATTCTGCAAGATGATGCTGCTACTTTTGGATCCACACCTCCCCCTCCCCCTCCCCCAACCCAAAGTGGCCTGATTGTTTCCATTTTGAGTTTCCCATGCAAAACGTCATCTTCGGCAAACATCCTGAGTGCGTGTTGTGACCAATACATCCACTTCATCTCTAACTCTGTTACAATATTTGTTCATAACCAACCAATGTTCCCTAATGCAACTCCTAATTGCATAAAATACCCAGCCAAAGGACCCTCAATTACTGGCTTCTCTGACTGTAAATGATGGACTAATTTCTTGTGGGTGTAGATAACCTTAAAACAACACTTCCTTTTTTGGTCACATGTTGCGATTGTCCAAACTCACGCAACGACGATTATGCCTATTTTTGTGAAGAGATAGAGATTTGAATTTAAAGCAAACATTTATCATATGTCCAATTTTATGTCCAAAAAGCTTACCAAAAGTTTCCTCACTGGAGAACACCCGATGGATTTGTTTTTAAAGGAGCGTGGTCCAATATCGGGAATTATCTTTAATGCCCAATGGAGTGTGCATGGAGGACGATATCATCTAGCGCTAAATCCCCATCGAGTGACAAATCCATTGGGTGTTTTGTAACATACAATTTTTTTCAACATAATTGTTTTTGTCTTAATTGTTTCTAAAATAATTCTTCTATGTACTTCTGATTTTGCAACCAAAGAAAAATTCAATTTTGCCCATGAAAATGTTTTTATCAACTAAGAAATGCTTCGACACCGTGCTTTAAATGTGCAAAAGAATGACATAAAGGTCTATTGTTCCAGAATTTATATTCTCTCCCTTATTTCAAGAGATGTCAACATAAATATGCAGCTTCTTTCTGAGTAAAAGGGCATGTAGTATATTGTAAATAGCCTTTTGATTTAATTCAAACACCGATTTTTTCCCCAATGTTAGCTTCAAAGTCTAGTATCAGTGCGTTATTGGTACAGCTAAAAAGTACGTGTCACTTCAATTAAAGATCTATTGTTCTGTAACGATTTGGTTGTTCTCTATTTTCCTAACAATTAAGATTCACCAATAAAGGCTTTTTAGCCGAGGTAATTGATATCTGGAGTCGCAGTAAATATAAATATAAATCTGTGAGACGAAGCTGTGCGGAACATACAAACAATCCACTTAAAAACTTATTTCGTACGTGATCCATCAACTAAAAACAAGCAAATGATTAATTAAAACTTATTGGATGCTTTAAAGGGGGAAGGAAGTGCCTTGTACAGGCATACAGATGTGTTTAGGGATTCAAATTACCATAATTGAAAAACAAATTGTGTTATGATGTTATGAAAATGGAAGATGCCATTATAAGGCCCAATTATAAAGTCACTCTGGAATTTCATACGGTTTTAGTTTTTCTTTCTTTTTTTTTTGTCTTTTCGATCCTACATAAAAATGGATTTGGTAAACACGAGCTTTATTTTTGTTTCATTTGAGTGGAATGTGTATGCATATATATTCGTTGTAAAATTTTAATTTAAATATAAAACATTATGTCATCAGTTATTGGCACATATTTCTCAAACGAGTACAAACACTTGCGAAAAACTACCTCAAATGTGTAAATAAACCGATTGGAATGAGGCAACAGGAATCTGCCGTTCTTGAATTTTGTCATATTTGATACAATATTGTTTCAAAAATGAAGAACTGTCACATTTCATCGTCTGGTTCAGTGGTGTACCTTTCTCACCTCACAAATAAGCGGACTTGAATTTAATTGTTTCAAAAACTTGCAAAGGTGTAAAATAAGAACTGTCAAATCTACGTTACATCCACCACCCCCGTTCAAATTATCTCAAGGGAATGCCTTGCGCTGAACATGGGTGAGTTCTATATGAGAAAGTTAAAGATTGTAAACCTCGCTTTGTAACGACACTATCTTGTTGCTGTTTGTAGTACTTGGAAAACACTACATTTCACGTTTATTTAAACATAATTGTCAACTACCAAATCGACATTTTGTATGACTATCGATATTAGAACATTATTCTCTCCTATTAAAAACACTGAAGAGCAAAATCAATCACCAAATGAGCTCTTTGAAATCTATTCATGCCAATTGCTCTAAATACCTATTTAGGTTCCATTTAAAACAGTATATTTGGATAAATTAATGCACATTTATTAAATCTAAAATTAAGATGGATTAATATGTGACAGATTGCATTAATTTATTGATATCACATTAGTGAGAATTTTTAAAACACATTTGTTATGGATATTTTAGTTTTATTTGTCACCATATTTTTATATTGTCTTTTGAATTATCCGGAGCAGATTTAAAAAAAACTCAATTAATTAAGTTTTCTGATGACTAATTCGTTTCAATTATACCTGAAATAGTCAACTCCAGTGACATGAAAGTTTGTGACAAGACAAGTTAACCATCAGTTTGCCCTTTTTTGAAACCAATATCATTATCTTGGTATAGTAAAATAGACAAAATGCATAAGTTTTTAAGTAAACGTTTCCAGATAGGAAATCAACACCTGGAGGATGAATTTTTGGAACAATAGAAAATGAAAAGCACAACGTGTAATTGCTTTGTTCGCCCTTTTGTACTGTGGTTTTCCAAAATGATAGCAATTTCAGGAGCTGCAAGCAAATATCTCCTTACTTTAATTAACATTTAATTAATTAACATAATCCAGGAAGAAATTAAAGTTAGAAAAGTAAAAGGCATACAAGTTGATCTGGACCGTTTCTATCTCATCAAACTAAAGGTACAGAAGCAAACTGTAAACTTAATCTCAAGCGAAAAACCAAGGCATGATACCATTTTAAGTGGCATTGAATTGGCATTATTGACACGCTGTTGCAAAAAATTCTTCCAATCAGCATAACTCTGTAACCAAACATTGTCAGAAAGTGTTAAATTCTCACGAACATCTCTTTTAAACAATTACACAGAACGTGATCGATCAAATACAACAATGAAATAACTAATTAAAACATATTCTGATGTTTTAATGTCGGAAGGAACTCAATTGCAGCAACATAGAGATGCGTTTAGAGACTCAAATTACCATAATTGAAAGAGTAATGGTTTTTAAAAAGTTCCATTATCCAATCAATTCACGCACCGTTTCTGTGTTAAAACTTGGAGAGGAAAGAACTTTTTAAACGCTCTTGTCGTGTGTGTATAACTTTCAGTTTTGAAACTTTGTTCTTGCACATGTATTCTATAAGTGTACATGAAGACGTCATATTCAATTGATATTTGTGACTTGCTTTTTTTAATGTTTTCACTGAGCAGTCACGATGTAGAGATGTAGAATAGTGCAAGAGAGATTAGAAAATTTAAGTGTGAAATAAAATTCTTACATTTTGGCTTTTAGGACTGTACAGAGGCTGGTTAAGGCTCTACATTTTAAGAACTGCAGGCGCTTTTGTCTGAGTCAAGGACGCAACATAGAATTTTATTGACGCAAAATGAAATTCATTTCAGGAGTTGATATTGTGAAAATACTCTGTGTGAATGAGAGAGAGAGAGAGAGAGAGAGAGAGAGAGAGAGAGAGAGAGAGACTCAGCTCCCAAACTCCTTTAACGACAGAGCTTCTTCACTTGCAAGTCACTTCTTGCTGGTAAAATCGAAACAGTTGCAAGTGAGTCCTTTTATCTGATATGTGGCATGCTAAAGAACCACCTATTATCCCGTAAGTGAGGGGAAAATGACAGCTCATTTGTATGCAACTTATAGGACATTAAAACAATGAATCAATTTAAAGAAAAAGCTTTGAGCAAATTACACTAGTCACGTAATGCCAATAACAGCTTATTTACCGAGTTCCGACAGCTTATGATTACACTACTTTGTAAAACCATTACTTCTAAATGGCTGAGAAATATGATAGATGGATAAGCTTTTCGAGGCACTTTAACCGCCCGCAAGGTTAACAAGAGTGTATTGTCTATTCAACATAGAGTTAAATGATGAAGCTGTCAACTTACATATTGGCTGCTTGGTAGCGCTGTCGTTAAGATTTCCCTCTCAGTGCTGGGTTAGTACCCTACTGTAATATACATGCAGCCATTGAGACAGGGCATTATCGCATTATACATGCAGTGCTGCACATTCTACCTTTTGGGGAACATTAAATTATCATTGATTTGAAACCTTCCCATGAATGATGAAGATAACAGATTATGAAATTACTATCCAAAGTTCATGCTTATCTCATTCAATTCAATTGTTGCCGGGCGTTAAACTTTTGATAGTAACTTCATGATCTGATTCCTATCAGTTTTGAAATAAGAGAAACCAAAAGCATGGAATTCTTTTGCTCTATGAATTTCAGGAATTGCCTGCAAAGTGAGATGCAGTGCTGGCCTAAACCATAAAATGGCCTTGGCAATAAACCCTTGCCTTTTAAACCAAGCTGAAGTGGCATCAAAGTACAAAACGGGAGTACCAGTGGCCCGACACTTTTGATTTGTCTAGTCGGATTTGTTATCAATACTTTCAACATATATCATTCTCCAAATGAAATTTTTCCTGCTGTGCTGTACTGCGATTGTCTAATAAAGAACGTGCTCGTTGAATAGATAAGGTCAAAAACCAATGTTGTAATGATACACGGTACAATCACAAAATTCAAAAGTTTTAGTTTAAAATCTGGAGTTCTCCCTAAGTTAAAAGATCAAGGTGATCATTTCTGATCAACCAATAGAAGTTCAATAAATTCTCTATGACCAAGCAAGTTACAGTCAACCAAAAGTTAACTGCAACATTAAGTTATATTTAGCTCTTTTATGGCCATTAGCTTTTGTGTGAATATTGGAAAAATCTAGCTTGTCAGATCTTGCAATTTAACTGTGGTTGAACATACTGTAGATTGGTAAGGTGTTTGCAATAAATACTACAAACTACAAGGACTGTATATAGCAGAAGAACTTGGTAACTGATATGTTTCAGGACTAGGAATATTAAATAATGGTCTTGTTTTAATGTGAACAAACAGTTTCATCAACTAAGTAACAGCTTATGATACTTTTAAATTTGCGTTTAATTTAGATTGATAATTTTATTAATTATGTCGATTAGCCAGCATGTGTCGACGATCATTCAAAGTCTATTTGCTTTATTGTGAAAGACACATTAATGCTAAATATCCGTAACAATGTTCGGTTACGGTATCAAACGACAAGCTGTGACGAAAACACTTTGATATCACACATAACTGTTGTTAATGCACAGATTAATATGACTGTCACACCTGTATCTAGATTATTGGTGGAATTATCGTCCAAGTCAAAAAAAATTAATGTAAAAATCCATATGGTTTGTAATTGTTTCCGGCTCAAAACGTGATTAAAAAATGCAAATGTGTCTTGATCAACAGGTTAGATTTAATGGTTATTATTGACGTAAATAGAACTTTATTCTTGAACTCAAAGATGAAAATACACTGTACGTTGCGTCACTAAAGCCCTGTCCACGCTTGGCCTAAACTGTTCCGAACTTGGAGTTCGCTTTATAACTCGATGTTTTGATATCACACTGCAACTCAAATCGGCCTGATTTATTTTGTTGTACAAAACAACATCTTTGTTCACAAATTAATTTTTTTCTGTAATAATTTGCAAATATGTAGTTCCATATCGTGTCGAAATATTTGCAATTTGATATTTTAAAATAAACAATACAGACTAAAACACAGTATAGTTACGGATTTTCACCTTTTTCGACTTGGTGCGAATTATTTTTCATGCAAGTGGTTCCCTCTATCGTCTCTTTTAGATGTGCCACATGATATTCTGCACCAATCAATGAGGAGGACACCACCATTTTGAAAGGTGAGATGAAACAAAAATTCTTTTTGTGTTTTCCCCATTTTATTTATTTTCCCCAAAAAGCATAGGTTTTGTAGTAAGGTAATAACTTTGTGGTAAGTTTGAGATTGTCCAGGCAAAGTATCAAGTATAACTGTCCAATAGTTGTAGCATAAATACCATGTGAAATTCGGTGCCTCAAATTGTAAGTAAAGAATTACCGGCAACTTTAAATTTTAAAAATTGTGAAAATGTAAAAAAAAAAATAAGTGGACCTAGTGTGGGGCCCTTCTTATGGAGGGTCCCACACTAGGACCTGGGCCCTGCACTAGGGCCTGGGGCCCTGCACTAGGGCCTCCTCCCTTGCACAACTGAAATATGCATGTCACTGTGTGTTTTTAGGTCAAAATGTCATCCAGTGATAGTGGAAATGATTCTGATCTTAACTCATTTGATTCATTTGATTCTAATGAAAGTTTAACATTATCTGTCTTTGGTTTTGTGTGCAAAATATGCCACATTAGAGCAGTATGCCAAACTTGAAGATCAATTTCTTAATGAAGAAATATTTCTGAAAGATTTGGATAATGATATTGACTAAAATGTGATGAATGTGCTTCCACTTTTCACCAGACATGCTGGGAAACATGACAATCATGTCCCTGTATGATTTATTTGTCATAAGTAGTCTAGCTTGATTTTGTGGTGTGGTGTTAAAGGCCCCACATGCATGCTTTCTGTGTTTTTGGTGTAGGGAACCATGGCTCGTAGAAGACAGCATAAGCAAAAGGGGGGACAAAAAAACAAAGCCAACTCATCACACAAGGGACAGAAATTGCAACAATGGACCTAAGAAACCATGCAAACTGCCCTCGAACATTATTTTGCTATGAGAGATCCAAATTATAAGGGGACCCAGTTGGGGTACAAGGCTGTTGCCAAAATGTATGGCTTACCCATACAGAAACTTGCACCTCATAAAATAATATCAAGAGATTTAACAAGTTAAGTGAGAAAGCTGGCATTAAATGGAGATGTGGTTTCATGAAACAACATCCTGAATTGAAGACTAGCACCCCCAAATTGCTCTCAATATACCACACAAAGTGTGCAAATCAAGAGGTTGTAGATAAATGGTTCATTCTCTATGAAGAAGTGCTCTCTGATAACAACATTACAAGTCCATTGTACATCTGGAATTTTCATGAATGCAGGGCCATCGATATGCCTAAGGCCCACAAAGTTGTAACTGTAAGGAATATGAGGCTGACTCAACTTACTTCCACAGAAAAGGAAGAAACAACAACTGTCATCAGCTTTGTCAATGTAGCAGGCATGCACACAAGACCTCTTGTTATTCACAAGGGGCAGAAGGTCATGGCAAATTGGTACAGAGGCATAACCAAGGGTGTAGTCTTGCACGCATCTGAAAGTGGTTGGATAACCAAATGGCACTTCTACAACTATGGGAAGGAATTCATCTCCTTTCTTGAGAAGCGGGGCCTTCTCAAAGACAAAGATCAGAAGCATCTCCTCATTATGGATGGCCATAATGCGCATACCTTCAACTACCAATTCATGAAGCTAATGAATGATAATAACATCATTGTTCTTGTGCTGCCTCCCCACACAACCAATGCCTTGCAGCCTCTTGATGATACACCCTTTGCTGCCTTCAAAATTGAATGGTATGAAGTGATCTGTCTTTTCATCAGAAACCATGCAGGCAGATGACTGGGCAAACATGAGTTTTTCATTGTGTTCTTCCCTGCTTGGCACAATTCCATTATGGTCCAGAATATACAAGCAGGCTTTCGACACACTGGCATATGGCCTGTTGACAGAAGCAAAATCACACCTGACAAACTTGGACCCATCAAATATCTTGCAGATAGTAAGATTTTAAAATGGTTGCAGGGCCTTCCTTTAGGTTTTTTTGCATGTTATATCTTGCTTTACATGTTGCATGGGTGCACATAACTTTAATCCACTTTGGTGAAGTTTCTATACATTTATAATGGATTTCTTGAACATTTTATTAATGCACTGTTGTGTTTTTAGGTGGTGTGGCTAGAGCAAGACTGATGGTTCATGTCAACTCAGCACCTGTCATACATATTTCTGAGAAAGTGGCAGCCACCAATGAATCTACACAGTCCAACGGTGATACAGAGGGCCCCAGTAGTCAATTATCATCTGAGGCATCAGAATCAGAGTCAGAGTCAGGGTCAGGGTCCAACTCTTGCTCATTATCTGACAGTGTGTCTGTATGCAGTAACAAAAACGAATGTCGTAAGTAAAATAAATTAATTGAGCACATCTTTTGCATGCATTTAAAATATTCCCAAGCCTTGTTCCACAATGTTACATTAACTTGTTATAGACAAAGACACAACTGGGGTCTGTCACTTCACAACTAAGCATCCAAAGCATGTCTGTGCTGATGTCACATGAAGGAATAAGCATATGAAGTTTAACATATATAGAAAATACACAATTATTCTTTAGCTTTCTGTTTCCTTACAGACACATTATTAAACTTACGATCCCATTTTAGATGCCAATACATCAGCAGACACAGTGGATTACATGGAACAGAGTGATGGAGAGGCCCCAGTACAAACTGCACAAACAGATGGAGAGGCCCTAGTACAGAATGCGCACATGGATCCAGATGAACAAGTTGTTCAAACAGGTACATTTTCTTTTGTAATTCATTTGCAGCCCTTGTTTTAGTATTATTCTTTTACAAAATGTAATGTGTCTTTTTCAATTTCAGACATGGAAATTGATGTTGACATTGTCATTGAAATCCCAGCCCCAGTTCATGCACCAACCACAGATGAAACACCAGCCCCAGTTAATGACCCAGATACAAGCAAGGACACCATTACATCCTCATCTTCATCCAGTGCACCCAACCCTCCACCAGAAAGACCTAACACAAGCAAAGATACATTGACAACAGAGAGTGATTCAGGTATATATCTATATTTCTCTTACATGTATTGAGCAGATTTCAATGCAGCATTACTATTATATACCAGACATAACTGGGGCCCCTTGTACATTACAGACATCAAAGATGTCACAGCCCAGGTGAGCATCAACCTAATATGGCCACTGCTGTCAACGATGGTTGCTAACTGCTTGGCAGATGTCACAAATGAACGATGTCAACAGGCCAAGAAGTTATCAGTGTAGATGGTATGTAATCACGTACATGGGTTAGAAACAGTTGAAACCAATATTTAATAATGCATGTGTATTCTACAAAAGCAATGACATTTTGTAGTCATAGTTTCGGAGATTGGGGCTGAAGAAGTCATAGATACAACAGATGACTCCCAAATTACATGTGAAAAAAATGTGAAAGGTGTGTATTACATATAATATTGGTTGGGTGGGAATTTCTTTTGTCTGGAAATCAAAATGTGCATTTCTTTTATACAGATGATGATGCAGTAATGGATGTAATGGAGTGTTTTGATAATGTTGAGAAAGTGGTCATGGAACCTATGAGGTTACCAGTGGCAAGGTTTCCATGGGCCCCACTTGCAGATTCACCCATCCCAGTCCCAGCTTCAATGATGCCAGCTCCACAGATGCCCCCTCCAAGAAGTAATTCTGGTATGTGTAATTCCACATTATGTATATCAAGCTGAATTTTAATCTGAATCACAGAACTCAAAAGTTTGTTTTCCTTTCAGTTTCAACACCATATAGTGTATGTAGTCTGATGGAGAAGGGAGTAACTCCACCGCTGTCTGAAGTGAGGGCCCCACTTGCCAACTCTGTGCAATGCACACCCAAGGGTGGTGCTTGACCCAAAACTGCTGGTAAGGATATTTCTTTTCAAAAACCATATTTACGATCAATTTAATTCATGACCACAGAACTCAAAAGTTTGTTTTCCTTTTCAGTTTCAATGCCATGTAGTCAGACGGGGTACAGGTTCACTATTGAGGAAGTGAGGGCCCCACTTGCCAAGTTGGCACAAAGCATGGGTAAATCTCCAGAGTCTGCCATTAGTGCACCATCCAGAAATACAGGTTTGTATTTTGTATGTAACATTTTTAATTTTTAATGTAACAAGTGTTATACATTGAAATATGAGTGGAGCCAGTTGTGTTAAATTCATACATGTCTAATTTAGTGGAAAAGACAGTAATATCACCATGCAGTTTCTACCCACAATGAAGACTTATTGCTGGTAAGAAAAATGTTTTGGCAACATTAAGTCAGAATGTCACAATTTGCAAAATTGGAAAGAAAAATAGATGACATTTTAAATTTGATTTTTTATTTCATGAATAAAATGAAAAGGTGTATAGTTTACATTGTTATAAATAAAGCTGTTATTAAATGAATTATTCATATTTGTTTCTAGAAAAAAATATTATGAGAAGTACCACATTCAAGAAGATTACATAAAGGGCCCCGCACTAGGACCTGGTAGGCTCCACATTGGGACCACATACCCTAGTGCGGGGCCCCATGAAAAAACAAGAAAATTTGGGTTTTCAGAATAAATAATAATAATTACAAAATTACAAATAGAATAAGGTTTAAAGGCACATATTTTACATATGTTTAAAAAAAAACAAACATCGAAATCGGTAAAAAGGGAGCGACAATACGGATTCTCGCTAAAGGGCCCCGCCTCAGGACCACAAACTATATATTATTGTATATGGCTACGGGTGTATTTGACCTTGCATCTTAGTGTAATTGTGTAATTAGTATAACAGGTAATTTGCACAGAATTCATTAAGTTTCTATTAAAGAATGGACAATACACGAAGCAGTTAGGGTTATTTGCAACATATCCCTCACTAGACTGTGTTATGATTCCATGTCAAGTCCTCACACCCAAATAAAAAATAGGTTGGCCACTCATACAACTGTTCCATTTTCGGTGTTTCAAATATGAACACAAAGAAACGTCTTACAAATCAACATAAATCTTTATTCACAGAACAAGATAAGTGCTTATATACCTGCATATACTAAACTATTTATTAGAAAAACAACAGTAAATAATACATTGTACACTGTACACAACAATTTTGTTCGACTAGAAGCATTGTTATGCTTATCTTTCGAGTGAGTAATTCAAAAGAGATGTTCCCTGAAACGCACTACTAAAAGATGATCCAATAGAATTCACATATTTCTTTGGGTGAGAAAGGCAGAGTGTTTTAAAATGTATATGGTCTTTCATAATCCCTCATACTCTCATATATTTGTGCGAAGTAGTCGATATATCGAATAGCTGGTATTTTGTACAATTAGAGTCGATGTAGTCGAAATAAGCAAAAAACCCTCACTTAACCGTATATTAACAATTATATGTTTGGTCATAACACAAAGCCTTTCTCTCCAGTGTCCTTAATACGAAGAATGTCAAATTTAAATGTGTGTTCAGCATAATTGTCCAGATGTTAAAGGAACAAGTATAGTTCTCCATCAAGAAGGTGATATAGTCAAATGCTCCTCCAAAACCATCCTAATAATTGCACGTGGTATGCGCTGTTAGGTATAACAATGTAAAACAATATTATCCGTGGTAAACTAATATCTTTTTACAGAACTAAAATGCTCTTGTTTTCAGCACAGAGGGAATCTCTGCCATTATGTACATGCGAAATGAGCTTCATTTGTATGATGAGGTCTGCTGCTGACGTTTTCTGATGTTTCATGGAGCCGTATCACTGCTTTTTGACATCTGAACAAAATAAAACAAAACAAAGGTACTTATGTATCTACTACGCATTAGGATATCCGATATTAAAAAAAACTGAAAAGAGAAAGAATTCCAGGAAAGTTCGTGATTTGGTCACTTTTTGCAGATAGAGAGGCGCTTTAATATTCTTAGTTTTTCCGCTATCTGACTAATGATCTGGTAACTTTTTTCGATGCATGATGTAGAAACTGCCCAAAATCTGCCTCGAAGAAGGAAAATTGAGCGGCGTAACTGGCATTAATTTTGAATTTCTTGAAAAAATGTAAGAATAATGGAATGTAACTTTGTAAGGCTGTTGTTGATAAATACTACAGAGGTGTTAAACCCTTTTTGTACTCCATGATTGACATAAGAGAAAGAGTGGGTTAACACGTTAATTATGGCGAACAATATTTAGGATAAAATTTCTCGGAACGGCAAAAGGAAAGTTTGAAATGTATCTTGGTGACACCTACATTTGTTTGTGAATTACAGACTTTTATCAAACAATTTTTTTCGAACAAACACGAAAATTAAACAGTGGAACATTGGTAACATATGTACGAAGCTTCTTTCTGTAGTGTAATTCAGAAGGTAAAGAATAATAATCCTGATTTTTTACCGTCAGGTGCTGTGATAGAAAAGTCATTTCCCTTTGTTTTGTAGTTCAGGAAACCATCAGGGAATTTCGCCACAAAATCTCCCTTACAAACTTAGACTTACACTTCGTTCGAGACTCATTTACTACAAATCTAATTACACGCTAATGATTTCTTTGATCTGTTCTAACTCTATCTTGAGTGTTTACTTTTCGCTTCTTGTTTTTCCACGCTCACTCTAAACCAAGAGCCTGTTGAACATGTTCAGTTACAGTTGTGTGTTGGCAATGAGAACTTACTTTGTGCTTTCCACTGTCTGGTCCTGATGGTCTCCGCAAGGAACTATCTGTGAAGGACCTACTCCATGGAAATCTCATTGTTTTCTGACTCTTGTGACTGTCTGTCTATACTCCTTCCAAATCTGAAACGAAACAATTTGTAGACATGAAGATGCCGTACCCAACAGGCCAGTGGAATTTTTTTTTTTGAAACTTGACTGTGTTTCTATCTTTAGATGGCCATTTGAATGCTGAAGGCCAAAATTGATTGGAGTCCTCTTGCATGTGTGACTGAAATTTACTACAAACAATGAAAAGAAAGGCTTATGGACCTTTCTTGAAGAATGAGTTTTGGAATCTATTTGAATGTAATTCAAGTTGTCATGTTGCTTGAGGACACATTGTCTAAAACGAGGTGATAAATATTGAAACATCAGCAATAAGCTGGCACCATGTACCAACTATTACCTTGACCAATCTGCCTGACGCAGATCCATTTAGCGTACGAGTGCCTCATTGAAAGTGGAAACATCAGAAGCTTTACTTCTGATTACTCGTTCTTTCTTTTCGGAATAAAACATTGAAAGTTAGATATAACATTCACCAAAGGTCAATGATTTAATGATTGTATACACTGCGTGTTATATCAAAGAGGGAACATTTTCCAATTTCTCGAATTTAACTAAGTTCATGTAACAGGAATTTATGGTTAGTATACCAAAGTCCTAATGAAACTTTAAAGCGTGGGTGAGTACAGGATCATTAATCGAGTCAACGACAGGTCACAGTTTTAGTGTTCTCCCTGTAACTCTGGTTTGGTTCAATAGCATCACAAGAAAATCGTCTCAATCAAGTTTATCATATCGCTAAAGAACAAAAGTTAACAGTTCTCTTTTGAATATCAACCGCAGTTTTACGTAATGTTTCGGTGAAATCTTCCAGATCAGTAACAAAGTGACCTGTGTGAGACTTTTTATTCTCCACGAATGAGTGCTGGGAACAGAACAGATGAAGGAACCGTCCTGTACAATTAGACCAAACTATTATCCTTTCCTGAAAAACAGTCCGGGTAGCTAATTGAACAAAAGTAAACCATTACGTACTTTAAAAGAGACGAGCCATTTTAGAAGAAAAAATCATTTTTGGAAAAAATCTAAGTGTATTGACATTTATATAATTTACACTTTAGCTGATCTATATTTCCCTTTGTTATGCTGAACATGAAATCTTTCCATTTTCCTAACAATTCTGGACAGTTTGTGCTGTGCAAATTAGGAAGCCTTCTTTAATCATGTTCTGGAGATTTATACTATATAATCAATTGAGAAAATTCCCGTATTAATTTGCATAAAATAGTATGAACCTTCATTGTTCCCGAAATGGAGACCTTTCTCTGGTGACCTCTCTGTATTAGAGAGTGCAATTTGACACATATTTTGTAACATTTTGCAAATGTTGTAGGAAAATAGATCCAGAAATTTTGTATTTTTTTTTCAAGAAATACCTCACGTGAATCTTTCCCAATTGGAGAGAATTTAAGACATTTCATTGTCTGGTGTTTACCGTACATCTGTAGATGA
The DNA here is from genome assembly GCA_038406195.1 of Haplosyllis anthogorgicola. NCBI lineage: Eukaryota > Metazoa > Annelida > Polychaeta > Phyllodocida > Syllidae > Haplosyllis > Haplosyllis anthogorgicola. The sequence continues at coordinate 5,588 of JBCAUI010063329.1, read as the reverse complement.
CAATTGCCAAAGTACAGTTTTTTGCTTTTGTGTATTTCAGCTTAATCTCCTGAGGACAGACGACCCACAAAATTTAGTCAACTGTGCGACGTCTGTGTCAATTAAGATACTTCACATTTTCACTTGGCATCAAAATGATTTTATTTCAGGTGCCATTTTACGAAAACAATACGAAAGCAATGAGGCTTAATCAAGCAATAATCAAGCAACAAGGTACAAAACAATTTTGACTTGAAAACGGAGACAAAATTATAACGACTAATAATAGAAATCTAGACCATGTAACTTTGCTCATTGAACATATTTTGAATTCTCCTTGTTGCCCTCGGCAACAGTATGTCTGAACATAACAAGACAAAAATCTCGTTTTATACTTAAACTTGATTCCGTTTTAACTTGTTAACATTTTTCTTTGTATACTTTCCAACTTGACTAATTATGTGATAAAGTTTTTTGTTGCTAGCTGCAATTGGTTGTGACTTACAACGTGTAAGATGCAAGTCAGTGCAACGTGAAACTCCCAGGGGCTGAAGGGGCTAGTAAAGGCTCTTCATTTTGAGAACAATAGGCGCTTTTGTCTGAGTCAAAGACGCAGCATAGCATCTCACTGACGCAAAATGAAATCTATTTCAGGAGCTTCAGTAGTATTTTGTCGGGGTGATAGTTGTAGTTAATAGGGTTAAACTTGTCACGCCCTAAAATCTACTTTTAAAAAGGTAGTGCTTGTTCAGGGGTAAGACAGTAAACGACAGTAACATTCAGGAAAATATATTGGATTTCTTACTCTGTCTTTCAACCTAACAAAGGCCTTTATTGTTTTCACAGTGAAGAGGTATGATAGAAAGTTTCCTTCTTTAGGCAAGTTCTTGACTTTTTGTAGTCTCGTCATTAATGTCTTCCAGACGTAGAGTCATTTGTGAGTTCTCTACGATATGAGTTTGATGTACACATGGATGCGACTACCATCTCAGGTGTAATCCACTAGTAGGTTGATTATTGTGCGCCATTAACTTAATCAGGTCCTTTTGTCGGAAAACTAATAACATCGTAAATATGATAATATTCATTGCAAACTGTGCACTAAATTAGAATTAGAGATTTGGTAATTTCTTGCTACAGCAACGCAAACAATATTAGAAACAGACTCCTCTTTGGGTAATAGGGAATAAACTGTGTGATGAGCCATTTTACATTGTATTTCATTTTGGATTTTACAATTTATTCGGTAAACATGTGGACAGTAATTTGTTAGATTATATCTTTCTTTAGTCGCACCCTTGAATGTGTCAGTTTCGGATGATTTAAAAACCAAGGTTTAGCAACATCTCACGTCACGGTAGAAATGTGTTCCCTGCTGAGGGCATTATTTATAAAACTTAAAATCACACTGGCTCCTGGGTAAAGAATAGACTGTTTTTATATTCACAAAAAACGGAATCTTAGTCCGCAGACGTTTCTAGTGTGAGGGTCATTAAGGACAATTGGACGGACGGTAAGGAAGATATTTGACAGAATGTTGGACAAAAGAAAAATTCTGTGCCAGAGTACAATTTTAATACCCTCCTCCTCCAATGCATAATAATTCCGTCTCGTTAACTTACACTATTTACTTACTCATCTGTGGATATTTTTACACTACATCACACAACTTCTTTCATATTTGTACCCACTCATTAGAAACATTATATATGGAAAAATGGAAACACTATTACTTATTCTTATTTCATGAGTATCGTATCACTGCCATACAGTTGCACATTGTTGAATGTATACTGAAAGAATCAAATGGCAGGCCAATTGGCAAGGATTGTAAAGCCACATAGTGCTAAAACGGTTCTCTATTCTTACCTTCCAAATTGGAATGAAAATCAAAGATCTGGTACATGAGGAATTAGTTCAATAAAGTATAGTCAAAGGGAATTCATGTCATTTTTCGGATCTCCCCTCTGTTTTGGGCGATTTGACCAACATTAAAGAGTAGCTATGAATTCTAGACATGTTTTAACCTGTATGTTTAGTCTTAAGATTACCAGTGTTTTCAATTTAAATACGAAATGTTTAAGGCGAGGATGACAACAGGACAAAACTTACCTTGGACGTCCAATAACTGAATAATATTCCCTTAAACTATCTAAATAATTTTGTAATTCCACTTTGTTTTTAAATTTAGCAGGTCTCTGTGGTGGACCCAATGTCTCTATTGCTTCCAGATCGGCTCTCTTCAATTCCCGTAACTGTTGCTCGTCAATTTGTGCAGGTATGTATGGGACTCCTATACATAGCGATACCACCGACAGGAATAAGAACACCACACCGACTGCTTTTCTCCAATCCATGGTGCTCTACAAAATAATAAAAAAGTTATTTTGTTGGTAAGGTTAAGAACATTATGTAAATGTAGCTTGGAGTATTTTGGAACTAAAGCTGTCGCGAATTTGAAATTGTTATTTCAAAATTAACAGAAATTTCTGTTCCGTTCTCTGTTAAAGGTAAGAGTAGGTGACGACTCCTTAGTTGAACTGCATTTGAAGGATTTCAGAAAAGGCGAACGTTTCCTTTCGAGAGTGGATCCAACTAAGAATGATAGATCTTGGCTTGAAAATACTGGAGTCATTTCCTAGACAAGTAAACTTTTAAACGCAGAGGGGAGTTTTGCAAGACGTTATTTCCTTCTACCTTTTAATAATTTAAGAAATCGGAAATTTTATCAATCTGGGAGTTATACAGTGAATTCTATCAATTAAGGAGCAATTGTCTATTTTGTTAATTAAAATCGAATGTGGAAGTCTTTTGTGCCCAAACGTTTCCGAATTAATAGATGTTCAAAAACCGCATGTTGACTTAAGTGTCAAATGTGGGCAGTTTCAAACGTACCTCAATTATGTACAAAGGAAAGGAATCCTTTCATATCAGTAAAAGAAAATCATATTACAAGATTAAAGCGTACTATAAGTACAAGATCACTTAACACCTTGTTACATGAAGAGCTTAGCATTTCACCAAGCAACTCGGGCTAGATTTAATGCGAATTTCTTGTTATGAGAACAAAAGAAAAATTGCGATTATTTCCTCGAGAGTGTTGCGCGATCTGCGGAAAGAAAAGACAAAGCACAAATTTTGATTCATTTATGTAAGTAACAATAGAATTTCATACGTGGTGTTGCTGGTATAAAAAGTACTGCATAGGTTTCTGTAGTCCCGAAAACGAATTACATTTTCTGAGTTGAGCCACTGAATTTGCGTTGTAGGCGAAAACAACGAAAACTTATTAGTTACCCATTAGATTTTATAGTTCATTGAATACCACTTACACGGCATATGACCTTATTTTAGTTAAACAAACTCTATGAACAGTAAAAAATATTTTCCCTAACGTATCTAACATTGCTATTTCGAAGTGGTTTTGTGGAACAGTATTTCATTCCGAAATATTTTGCAGGTGAAAATGTGATCGTTCGCTGAACTGTCAACATACACGCATACAAGGGATATTCTCCTCAGCCACATTGCAAGAGATAAAGGATTTTACCATTAACTTAATGACTCCTAACCATCGTCAGTAGAGATCTTTCAATTTCATAAGGTTCTAGACTGGGCACTCACTGATGCTTGAGTAATTGAAAGGATACAATCTGATGAGAGCTCTTCATGATACCCTTTCTTAACTGAAGAGGATGGCGTTACAAAATTGCTTATGCTTCATTTTATTGATCTTGCTTTTGATACGAAGCGATACCGATTCATTATTATTCGTGACCAATTTTTAAAATCAGACAGGATGACATTTTTATTCATTCCCAGAACAACAGGCTTGTCTCAGATAAATCATTTACTGTATCCGAAGTAAGGCTAACTTTAACTGTAAAAAGACAAGGACGCTGGTCTTTTGTTTGGAGCTTATTAGATGTATGTAATAAATGTGTGCAAAGGTATTATATATTCTAAAAAGTACACATCAACTCGATGAAGGTGCAATTTGAACTGACTATGACAGTTAAGATAATACTACAGGTAACTCTAATTAACCAATTGCATGGCCTGTAGACTGTCACCTGATTGCAGCTGCAGGTGTCAGGCGGGAAGCCTGCAAGTACCCCTGACGAGATGCTAAGTCATCCGTGAACACCATCATAACACGAAATTAGCAACAAAAAACTGATGTTGTTCTTATCATAGCAAATTCACATGAAATTAACCCAAGTTACTTTTAGAAATGTTATGCTCTGCATTTGAGCTGGTGTGGACCGCATAGATAGCCTTTTACTCAACCCACACAGAAAGTAAAAAAGAAAAGTTACAAGAACCTTAAGTTTTGGCTGAGATAACTTTTCCGCTCCGTTGTTGTCAAATCAAAAGATACAACAAATTCATAAGCTGCTTCGGCAAGGAGAGTTTCAGTTATGTGGTACCTACGTAGTCACAGAAAATAAGTTCTTTTGGCAACAGTAGTCTTATTATAAATGCCAACGCAACAAAATTTTAATGTACCTTTTGATAAAGACAATAGAAGATCCCGACATTTTTTTTTAAATTTCTTTGAAAACTTCAGACGTTTGATAATGTCGAAATTAAAAACGGCGTGAACTCAAGCTGTCTCTCAACTAATTATAATCTTAAAGGCCGATTTCCTTTCTATGATGAGAAAGAAATTACACGCATAATATGATATCGAAGAGCGGGAGCGCTATTACTCTGATAACCAAAAATCCCCTGTTAGAGATACATCTCTTTTAGATCATGTTCTTAGGGAGTGTCATAAAGCACTACCCAAGTCAATTACAAATGCCCTTTCCCTCACCTCTCGAGATCTTCCGATAAGTAATTGACCTGAACTATAAATTTGTGTTTACTTGAACAGAATAAGCTACTAGATGGTAAAGACTTGATGACCAAGTGTCCCAGAGCAAGGTAAATCAGATTTAGTCCAGATTATTCCAGAAGGCGAGATGTCTTTAAAAGAATGTTTAGATTCTCATCACATGGTATTTATAATGACTTTTACTCTTGATACTTTCAAGCATCCGTCAACAACGCAGCCAATAGTTTAGTCACCTCAAAACGATATATTATCTCGATATGTCGATTTGTTTATCTACGTTTTAATGGACTTGGCCAAAAATGGGTATTAAACTTGTTTTCTATTTTTGAATGTATGCAGAATAAACAATTTTTTTTGCTAAATATAAGAGTTAGCATTTGAATTGTTTTAAATGTTTGCTTTGGTTATAATGAGACACTTTATCTCGAAGTTTATGTCCATGATAAAATATATTTGCAAATGAGTTCCTCTATCAAGCCTCATTATGGAATAACTCAATTTTTTTTACATACAAACAAATCGACAAGATAATATCTCGTTTTTACGTGACTACGCTAACATCAACACAAAATTATGTCTGTTTGAGGACACTGCCATCCAGGTTTGCTTCAAAGGCCAAAACACACTGAAATCGTTGCTCATGCAAAGACAAAGTTCCTGATGCCAAAAAAACAGAACGTTGCCTACCATTTGACTTGTTCAGCTGAGGGATGTAAGTCTGAGTACATCGGCGAAACATGCAGAACGTTAGGTGAAAGAGCCAGGGAGC
>JBCAUI010063328.1:0-36326 GCA_038406195.1 Haplosyllis anthogorgicola | reverse complement strand
GCAAACCAATTGCTTTTGTTATTATTCCGGAACAAGCTTATAACAAGCTAAATAGCGACAACCGCAAGTTAATACAGTTTGCTGTGGTTGTATTATACAATGTAAGTTTAAGCTTGTAGGCAATTCATGTCAGATAGTTGTTGCATGCCATATTTCTACAAATAACAAGTAATAATGTGATGCAACACTTGCCTAGTGCCTACAATTGGACATGCACTTATTTTTTTTAATTTTGGTGGACTAAGAGGGTTTACTCGTGGGACCACTGATTAGCCCTGTTTTGGACTACGTGTGACCTTCCCAATGGGTTTTAACACCAGAGTGGATCTCTCCACCTGCACTCTTACTTGCTTGCGGGAGGTAGGGGTAAACACCATACACGTGTAGATGGCATGTTCTGGCCACCCATTATGCATGCAGAATAGGGCAGGCAGCACTGGTGCTTGAACCCAGGCAGTTTGTGCAATTCCACTAGTCAAGCATGCTACTACTCACCCATGTTCGGCCGGCCAAGCGTTTAAGTTTACCCTTATCACTGTTGTTATTTCCAGGTATGGTTCCGTCCCAGCTTATCTAGAAACCATAGGTTTCAGTAAAACAATGCAAAACATTCTCATTGAAAATATCAAAGAAAATCTCTGACCGAAAGTAAATTGAAGCAACGCATCACAATTATCTTACCATGCATTTCTTGTCGCAAAGAATTAGGAATCTTAGTTAGCATCGATCAAAAATTTACTGTAAATTCTTATTACCGCCTGTGTATTCGGGAAGGTAATATTTCCAGTCGCGTCCGTCTGTCTGTTCGGACTATAACTTTTACCTACTTGACCCAGAAACTTCATTTTTAGTATGGTGGACTTTTTTAAAGGTATCTAGGTCGAATTTGAGTACCAAAGTCATTGGGTCAAGTTCAAGATTACAGCAATAAAAATGTTCAATTTTGACTGTCATCTACCCAAATCACGTTATAATATTTGTGTGCAATACTCAAAGTTAAAGTGTAGGTCAGGTTAAATTGAAGATCAAGGTCATTTAAAGATTTGTAAATTACTTTTTGCGAATTTCAATGATGATTGTGTTTTGACGACTATTTGCGAAATGGGTGGTTCGGTCTTCGATTGAAAGGCAATCTTGTTTTGTAAAAAAGTTTGGTTACGTTTATGAAAATATAAAAATAAACGCCAAGAGTATTTTATTTCTTTGTATAAATTCTTTAATAAATTAATACATGTACAGCCAAGTATTTCTAATGTACAAGAGACATTTGTAAGAAGGTTGCTATGATACCACAGGCTGCCGTGTTGTTTAAGGTTGCTATGATACATGGCAATATACCTTTGGCAATAGACACATATTCAAGCTACTAAATTAGTCAATCAAAAAAATTTTGACTTTGAAATTTTCAACTTGTGAAACTTTTATTGCAATTTATTACCCAATTAAAATTATAACATGCGTAATGGTACTTTTTGATAGTTTAAAATTATGTAATAGTTTTAACCTACTTTATATGCTTTGAATATATGTCTATTAACACCTGACGGTATTTTGTCATTTTTTATCATAATTATTCTGAGCATGTGACACATCATTAACAAATAACAAAAATTAATCCCTCAGACAGAGAAATGGCAATTTTACATCGGGGGATTGTGTAAAATAAAACTTCTTTTATGCCTGCCGAACAAAATAATGTCCAAAAGCCTTTATGTAAATAAATCATATCAAATTTCACATGTTGGAGAATTTTTCTTTACAAAAATACGATTTTCATAAAATCATTAATGTCCTGTACATTTTAACACTTTTTCTCACTTAAACGATTGTTTCCGTTTCTGATCTCCAAAATTCACCGAAAGTGTACACTAAAGTAGGGGGAAAAGAACATACTAAATATGGTAAACTTTACCTTTTTAAGTAATGTTTACCACACCTAGTAATGTTTCATTTGGTCAAGAATCCGGCTGGTAACAGAAATGATTGTAAGGCAATAGCAAATGAAACAAAAGAGGGCGGTTGTGAAGCAACCACCCAGTCAGGGGTATACATTAAAACAAGTAAAATACTGATTCCAGTAACAAAATGTAGCAGATATTAAAACAAAGAAAATATAATCTACAACTGTCTGGTAATAATAATTGGTCCTTTAAATTCTTTTTACCAATTACATTTGACTCTATTCCTTTTAATCATAATACAACCCTTTATTTTTTGTACAGTTCCTTTCTGTACAAAAATGCAATGGTTACAATCAGTGTATACATCAACGTCGAAGTAAAGTCAGCACAATATTAAATTGGTTAACACACCTGTTTAATTATGTATAATACACATGTACACTTAACTGTACACCCTACATGTATTCCTGTACACTCAAATATATGTACAACATACTGTACACTCAGATTACTCATTGTACATGGAAAAGCTCACATGTGGGTACATAAGCCCTTCAAAATGTACATCTGTGCACTGAAATGTAATGATACATGTACACTTTAAGCTGTACAAAGATATACTAGGAATGATGGGGGTCTGGGGGCAAATATTCATAATTATTCACAAATTTCACACATATATTACTACACTTTCTGTTATTTGTCCAGATATTGCTTTGATGTTTGTATTTCTACATCTCTTTTGTGTTAAAATATTTAAATCTAATTTCTTATTTACACATGTTAACTGGAAACTTAACTGCCGACTTAGGAGAGGAATCAAAAGCTAGAGCTCTTCAACCTAATCATTCATTCATAATATAGCCTGCATATGCAAATTCTGAAAATTTGCATAAAATATGATAATTCATTTAAATCATTGCAGATATCACATGAACAAACACATATAATACTATATTTAACTCTTTCTGAGACCAATTTTGCCCCTATATGCAATGTAGTGTGCTAGATATATTTTATGGCAACAACTTTTGTATGAAAATATTTACGTTTGGACTCTTCTACCAATACATTAAATATATTAAACTTTTTGAAGCATCTTCTCAAACAACCAATTTCAAACAAATATTGATGTAGGATCTAACTTACGTGCAATATAGCATACTGATTAAAAGTACCCACTCCGGTTTAGAGAAGAAATTTTCACTTGAACATCTAAACCTTTGTTGACAAATAGGAAACTAATTGATGAATGTTCTGCATATCAATTATTTTTGAAGTGCAGAAGAATTATCATATTTAAGTTTTTCTGCCTGTTAGGATATTAATAAGAAAATGTAGTTTTGTTTGAACTTTTAACCGAATAACGATTTATTCCTTGTGATTTAGAATCTCTCTATGACGAAACAGCTCCTTTCGTATCCTTGGTCTTTGGTTGCAGAAATACATGCAGTGGATAATAACCTAAACATATAGAGTCTAGCAAAGTATAGTAACATATAACACAATAAAAAACTTCTGCCCCTATAATACATTTAAATATTTTCTGTACATTGCAAATACATTCTATTTAAATGACTTAACTTGCAATATTTACATATTACACATACACTCATGAATAATTCATGATCAGTTAACATATTGGCACAGATACTCCCTCAATATTCCCACTCATTCTTCACCTGGCTATTGTCTTTTTGTCTCTCCAAGCTTAACAATTAGCGTAGAATCAATTAAATTTTAAAACGTGATAAACCAATTAAGCTTTCAATCTAAGATCATTGATGATTTTTAAGTCATCAAGCAGTATAAGTAACGTTTTTGAAGTACACACATCCTTTGTAATTCATAATTAAAATGTAAATATAATTTTTACCTTCATCTCGTCACATGATTTTTTAACTATGGTTGTATTATTCATTCAGTCACATGATCCACATGATTAACATATATAACATACCTCACAACAACCAATATATTACACATTTATAATTTCAATGATATTTCTTGTAAATCTGGGGTCATTTGTTTTAAAATCACAACAGATCATACCCTTTAAAACCATGCTGTTTAAGAGTTCTCATCGTCTTAAGGCTCCTTTTTCGATTTTAACATTCTGCAGGGCTAAGTAACCCTTTAAAAGGAATTTTTATTTAAAGTCAAACTGCACTGTAACAACTGGAGCTGAAATTCTCTTCACTGTTCATTGTCTCATCGCTTGACTTGTGGTTACATGATTGTATACTCATGGTTTTATCAGTTGCTTCGTCACGTGGTCTGATACCCACAACTTTCTCATTCAACATGGTTTTATTTGAGTAAACGTTCCCCTATATCTGAGTAATAAAATGTCAGGTCACTGAATACACATCTGCTCCACAGAATTTTGTCCATTGTAAATTGTATTCAGTAACCTTGTGGTAAAAATGGCAGTATTTCTTTATATTTGAGTCACATGACTACACATGCCACATTACTAATGGTCACATGACTATGATGATTTAAACATTGGCACCATTTAATGAGTGTTTATTGTTACGTCTCCATGGTTACGTTCTCATCATACTATGGGTGTCTGAAATAGAAAAGAATTGACTTAAGTGAAAGCTATTTGATGAAATGCGTGACATTCATGCAGTTTATTTGAGAAAACAATGCCTGTAACCACCCAAACCCCTCAAAAGAAAATTAACTACTAAATTTTCTTCATTGAAATGTTGCATATTGTAAAACCTCCGAACAAAAGTTCCTGATTCTCAAATCAGTAAGTCTTTCAGCTGATTAAATAAAACAATTTTCTAAGAAGCTGTACTCACATCACTTGTATCAAACGCTGCAGTAAGCGGATTGGTCCGTATAGCTCCCTGATCCGGGCTCCAATTGGCTGCTTGCTTCCCGCCAATGGTAGTTCGTTGCTTAGGAACGGGAGTACCGCCATTCTGGAGGAATCCGTTACTCTGATTGGTTGGGGACGGGAAGCTAGGTTTATTGTACGAGGGCATGTCCGACACTGAAAAATTATTTTGAAAATTTAGAATAATAATATGAGCGCAACTTTCGATGTCCACTTTGTCCCAAATGAAAGTACGAATGCATAACTAAACTGCCACTTGACTTGTTAACAGTTAAGTGATGTTTACAATTGTTTCTTTTCCGTAACCACGCGCAAAGTAATGTTGTGAAACGTTTGTGTCATATCGGTTGTGGTTTATTTATCAATAGTGCTGTGAGATGCAAGTTGATATTGCACCCGACATATTACTATAACATGAGCATGCATTACACAATTACAAGTAAAAATATCCCACCACAAACAGTACAATGATACCTGTACCGTGGTACTGAGAAAAGTACGAAACACTTTTAGTTTCAAAATTCAATGAAATTTTTGTATGCACCAAGCATAAATACACATGAAAGCGAATTCAATTATTAAACAGAAACCAAGGATCTCCATTAATAATTGCAAAAGCCATCAAACTCTAAGAATTTTTTAAACTTAAATCACCACACAAGTGTACACTTACATCCTAGAATTGTTTATCTAGGGACAGCAAGTCTAATTATGAATCGACATAATTAGCCACGTAAACTCAAAAGTGCAATTCCGACAGCAATGAAATGACTACGGAATGTCAAATCAGTTCTTTGGGGCGAAAACAAGTTGTTTATTCTTTGATTAACTGTACAACATGTTACGTGTATGTAGTGCTAACATACAGCAAGCAAATTCCCGCGCTTTTTTTCTGATCCGAATATTGTCAAGACCCAAGCGGTGCCATCTGGAGTGGCACATCCTGGATTGGCAAAAATTTCATTACACAAATGACTGAGTGTGTATCTTATTATTAGAAATATTTCTCATCAAGCTTAAAAATCAGATGACACTGTGATGTTAAATCGTGTATGGTAAATGAGTGCAAGTGAGATTACTTCAATACGAACTGATTTGACATTACAACTAATGAATGAGACGCTTATTCACCTATAGGCATGAAGTTAGGCGGTAACTGAACACCAGGGGGCAGTACAAGCCTACCGTTCTGTGGAACGCCGTGTGGCGGCTTAGCTTTTACTGGCGGCGGCGTTCCCTTGACACCCATTCCTGCCGGGTTACCAGCTGAGCGTGCCTGGTCACTGTCACTACCATGGTTACGACGGCCATATTGCTGGAGTTGTCGTTTCCGGTCCGATTTCGGGTAGGGTTTGTGAGGTACCTGTTTGTGGTCAAGTTTGTAAGTACGTCAAACGAAATACACTCGTAATCAATCGTACACAAATAGCAATCGAATAGCATTTGCAGTAAATTGAATAAATTTGACTTAATTTGCACATGATTGTGTTGTGCAAGTATGTTGAATGAGGGAATTTTATTAGCCAACGTACTTAGCATGGATACGGTAAGTTTACTTTTCAAGGACTACATACAGTACTTAATGATGGAATCGTAGCAAACTAGCTTACTGGACTGAATATTTTCTAAATTTCTTAAATAATACGGGGATTTCGAGACCAAGTACGGAATTTCATATATTTGTACGTCACAGAATTTTACGCAGCTACTTTGGATGTAACGCATTACAACGGTGGATGTAACGTACCTGCACCGTACTGTAGTTACTATCCGTACTGTATGGAGATGTGGGCCGCTTCGCTCTTTCTCGATGCTTCTTTCGAACTGCACGAAAAATGAACTTCGTTTGCATTACAGTGAAGAAATACATGATGAGACAAGTGTACAAATAGAAGGCGTAAAGCATTGCAGTGTTTCTCTTAAATTTATCCTAAATAATCTCACATTTATCTTAAAAACTAATTGTACGTGTTATTCGTCTCAAAAATAAATTGTAACTACATAGAAAAATATAATAAAATAGAATAGAAAAATAAACATATTGATACAGTGGGTTTGGTTAGTTCTTACATACTAAACATTCATTCAGGCCTTTCAATGGAGGGGAAATAGTTTAGTTATGAGTATTTGTTGCAGTTAGTGTCAGCATTGCATGTTTAGTTTAGTATTGCATGTTTAGTTTAGTAATTTTAGAAATTTAAGGAAGAGAAAGTGCTACTGTAATGGTTTCATTTGAGTACTGTTGATAACTTTATAGTTTGGGCATTAGTGATCAATAACGGAAGACAAAAGTTTTCTTCGGGTTCCGAGATCAATCCAGAGACTTTTAATTAATAAAGGTTCGAACCTTGCATTCTATTCATGCCATTAGCTTTATATCACACTGCATATAGTTCTTACAGGCTATGCATTCATTCATAGTTGAGTGTATGTACACAATAGGTGAAAACATATTAGGATCCAGCAATACACCAGAACAAATATTAGCAATAACTAGCGTGCATGTAATCAAGGAAGTCTAGTGGAATCTAGTTAAATACTAGTAACTCAATGATAGTCTAGTCTATAGCTAGGACAGTTAGTATCACTGCACACAAGGATTCTACTTGTGGCTGAAAGGCAAGAACTCGCGTCTTAACGGAAGGAAATTGCCCGTTATCTATGAAAACTTAAGGTCTAAGGGCTTTAGTTTCTCCCAGGGGTAATCAGGAACTTTAAAAAATATATGATATGCACTCTACAGTTGATACTCAATGCGGCTATTGACTCATGTAAAGATTTGATCTGTGGGGTTCCTGGGTATTGTGGGAACTTGCACGGTGTTAAAATATAAACTTCGTAAAGTAATGAAACTGGAATGATTTTAATGAAATACCAAGGCACCATTGCTGTCTAAAATGAAGAACCACCACCACTATCCAAATACCCATGGTTTTGTTAATACAAATCATGGTCTTACAACTGGACCAGCAACAAACAAAACCATGGCATTATCCGAAAACATAACTATGGTTCATATACCCATGGTTTTAAGTATACAACCATCTTACTGTTCAGCCATATGGGAGACACACTACCTTTTTTGTTACCTTTCTCCCTTTCCTCTCCTTTACGTCCTGCATTGGGGTCGGAAATGGTGGATCCCACGACCGTTAGTCCGGATAGTTCGGCAGCCTTGGCGACGGCTGAAGCGAAATCTGCCTCCGCCAAAAACGAGCCGTCCGAACTGCTGAGCGCAGACGAACGATTACTGCCGCAACTTGAGTTGTCCGTTACGCTCGCCCACGAGGCCATCATTGAGCCTAAAATGGATAGTTTGGACTATTAATTTCAGGGTACTTCCAATTTAGTTGTTACAATTATGAATTACAGAGGTTTGGACATTTTCAATACAAAGTGTATTTTAAATTTTTAACATTAACATCAATGGAATTGATGTCTGTGTGAATCTGTTTCATTGATATTGGCCCATTTTAATGGATGCTGAAAAGGGAATGAGGCCAGGGTACACACCTGTGACGCCATTTGAGCCTCTTCCCTCGCTGCCCTCACCATTCGGTCCCTGACCACCGACATGCAGCTCCATGTCCGAGTCCATCCCGTCGTACTGATCCTCCGAGTTCGGTGAATCACTTCGTGAAACGAGCTGCGGTCCATTTGCCGTCATCTCCAACCGAGTGCGTCCAGGCGTTCCTGCGCACTCACTTACAAGACTAGGAAGAGAGCTCTGGCAAGCTGAGTCCATCATGGGACCCCCGGGGTAATCCACCATACCGTTGTGATAAGGATCCCCGTTATAATCTTGTAACAACGCGTCCTCGGGTGCAGGGCTAGGGGGCTGTGGGTGGTGGTGATTGGACATGCCCCGCAATGGCGGCATCGGGGCACCTTCAGTGTCACTTAAGTGTCTTTGTTGGTAAACTACCTCCATTTCTTGATCAGTTAGAGGTACTAGTTTATAATGTCTTCGAGGAGGTGCCGGACATTCAGGCTCTGACATTGCACGTGGTGAGTAAGCACGGTCTAGGTGAGCCTGGGGCGACATTGTGCGACATCGACTGTCGTCCATCATTGGTACATTACCGTTAGGCATGTGATTCACTGTCCGTCCACGTTGACTGGGCGAATAAGAACGATTATGCATTGAAGGGTGTGCTGCATACTCCGAATCCGAATGCGGCACAACTTGGTGATAACTCGGCAGGCCGTTGTCGTGTGGCGTATTCCGTAAACTACCGGTCATCATCATCCCACCCGGGAATGGGTGTGGCACTCCGCCCATCTGCCGCCTCTCGTTGGGCGGAGAGTCGGGCGGCGTGCCAATATCACTTGGTGGCGGATGCTCTGGAGGGGGTGGCAGGAACAGCACTGGCCCTTGATGTAGTCCCCTCTGTTTCATCTCATCTGCAAGAAAAAACATAAATCATTTTTGTAATTGGGGGCAAGAATACATACAGTTACAGCACTTGCATGTGCGCATTTATCTACAAGAATAGCTGCAAGTCAAATTCCCGCAAATTGCACAATGATTACAAAGGGGCACAGAGAAACTACAGTAAAATTTGAAAATAAAATTTCAAAACAGTTTGTCTTGATATTCCTTGGCTTTTTTCCCCGAGTAACAAATTTTACTCTAGTTTTATAAATGTGTGCAATGGAGGGTACATGTACTTTTGCATGATTACACATTAGCGTTAGCTTTTCTAACGCAAAAGAAAAATAATTCTAACGTATAGAATACAGGATGCCATCACTCTCTGCTTTTCTACTTTACGAACCAACACCCAAACAAAAGAGTGAAATGACAGCATCTTGTAGTACAGAAACTTTATTATTTATGTATTTGTGAAATTCTAAAATTTATATTTCCTTTTCTGATTTGATTTTAACATAGCAAGAAGTAATTATGGCAAGAACTGATTCTGGTTCCACTGCCATAGCAACGCGATCACCACAGCAACCAACCTGCAGACGCATATCCAACGGATCCACCGTAGATCGGGCCATATTCACTCATAGGCGGAGGGGTGAGAGCTTCAGGGTGCGAGTAGTAGCCAGAGTGGAGGTGCTCACTATAATGATGCGGGGGTAGCAGGTCTGAAAGCAACAAACCACGTGACACACATACATACATGACGTCACAGCACTCCCAGAGCCCGAGAGACAGATACCACACAAAAATACTCTTCTGTGAGGGAGGGAAATACATTTAAACTAAAGGCTAAAATTCCATGTTACCATAATCTAATTTATCACTCCCAAAAAATATTTTTGGGCAGACGCATCAAAATAATTGAATTAAATTCCCTACTTTTCAGTGGTATTCATTTTACTGCAGGAATTATTTTTTTAAATTCTAAGGGTTTATCATTGAAGAAGAGTATTTCTGTAAACATGCCACTGCAACCAACCAACCAGCCACAGCCCGTTGTAGACAGAGGTTCTGCACAAAACTACACCAAGCAATGCCATTGGCTAGCAGGGTCAAAGCATGGATAGTCGTGCTGCACACTGATTGGCTAACACTGATAGCTAATACTCATTAATCAGTGTTTCTTTTAAAAATTACTTTATTAGCTTCTAAGACAGAACTTAAAGGAGAATATGCTCTACAAATTTAATCCGTAGCTATGTACAATAAATCTATGTGCACAAATCGATTTTCTATCAAGCTCTATTTAATCATTAGCACTTATTCCATAAAAGAAAACAAATTTAGTAAACCACATGCTCCTTTGAGGAAAACATCAGGCCTCGTTCCCGTTAACGAAGACGCTTTCTTGTGTGTGTTGCGCATGTTTCAGAATCAAAAATACCAGATGTGGGGTTAAAATTATATCATCCCAATTGATTCTGTACAGGTACTTACTTGCGTTATCAGAGTTGGAATCGGTGCTGACATCTGGCTTTAGACAGCTATCACTGCTACCGTTACTTCCCTGCTGTAAATAACCCTTCTGTATGGGTCTGCAACGGCGAAAAGACACAAATATAATTTAGGGCATGTTTTTACTCACTAATTTGGACCTTAAAGCATATACCATCTGCTAGTTGAAATCAGGTTTGATTTCGATGCGCCATTGCCTCGGAAGGAAATTTCAACAAAACGAATGAATGACATGTAATGGTTGCAAGCAGATACCAACAACTTGGTACCGGTACCCATTATGACGTATAATTCACATACCTAAATGCACTGTTATCATTCTTATTGAGCATGTTATTGCCTGCTATGAGTGTGGTGGTGGCGTAGGGTCCCACTGTGGATTTATTGTAGAAGGTTTTCATGGGAGGTGTTTGTACGTTCGGCGTGTTGTACAGATTCTCCTTCATGTCGTCTTTACGTTGAGATTGTTGATGACGGTTTACGTTGGCAACATCTGGGCGAAGTGCGTCCACTGGTGGCAAAAAAACACGAGTTCAATTTAATTTTAATTCCAGTTCCGTGTTACGTGTAGTTTGTGCTCTATAAATTTTGGTTCACTACGCCTTTACAAAACTAATTTATTAAAAAATTTTCATAATTTTACATGGCCTACACAGCCATTTGTCTTTTTTCTGCCAATAACACATTAGGTCATTGTAGAAATTCGTTGTTCATATGAAAATTCATGACCTTTCGGGACAACTCCGGCATTAAACCGAATTATAAACCAGATAGTTTTCGACATGTACCAAACATTACACACGCATAAAAAACACAGACACCTATGAAAACTTAATTCACAACTCAATTATACAACCAAATACAACTGAAATCTAATTTACACAACTGATACACACTTAGCTCACTGAAACACAGACACTAATTTTGTTACATTTATTTTTTTTTTGGTGAAAAAGTCTTTTTTGGTTTAAAAAATACAGGATTGAATTCAGAAAAAAATAAATCAAACTCAAAACACGAAGAAGATCTTACAGTTAGAATATAAAGGTGGCTGCTGAGCGTTGCTGGGGCCGTCGCTATGGGTACCGTCACTATTGCTACCATGGCAACAACCAGCGGGGTTACCATGGCAACAGCCGGATGCATCGCTTGGGCCGCCATCTTGATTTCTTTGGTTACCTGCAGGCGCTGCGTGGTTGATGAGTGGTTGCCTGGTTCCTTGGATTATGTCCCTTTTAGAGGTCACAACAAAATACACAGGAAAGAAAGAAGAAAAAGAAACAAAACAACAATTAATTCGTTTCGCTTGTGAAAAATAATCAAAACATAGGGATGCATAATTCGAGGTATCATTGTCCCAAGTTTAAAACTATTTTTCCTTTTCTCTCAGCCTGATTCTGTTGTATTCTAAGGACAATGATACTTCTCTAGACATGCAGACATCACAACAAAAATGATTTGGTCACATGACACAGTGCACAGCTACTTTAGCTCAGGCCTCACAAAGGTGGTGAGCAGCCAATCACAGAGCTCATTACTTACCCTGGTTAGCTATATCTTTCTGCATGTAATTGGGTGCATTTAGCGAGTTGAAATAGGCTCCAAGTCTGTAATACGGATTTCAGCCAATCAACAACAACGTTGGTGACATGCATTGCATTGTGGGATGCAAGTGCATCATCGGTATAGTAGGATTTGCCACAAAGCATTGTGGGTAAAACCATGTGATGCACTAAGTACAACCGTGTACATGGAACAAGTCTCACAATAATCATTTTTCATGGTCAAATATCAATCATGCATTGTTGCAATTCTTTGGTTTCCCTTTAACACGTACACTATTCCACAAGTGAATAAATACTAACTTATGCAAAGCAGATACTTGCATATTATGTGTATGCAAAGCAGATATTTGCATAACAATTTGCATATTAAATAAAAGGCATGACAATTCTAGAAATTTTACTTTCAACTAACTGTTAATAATCTGTTTCAAGAAGAATATTAGTGAACGTCGACAAGATACATAAGATCTTAATATTTTCAATGACTGCACTTTCTTTGGATACATTTATTTGAAAGTTTGCTAAATATTAAAAACTATGTTTTTCATTAAGAGTCAATAATACATACCTCGCAGGATCATCTGTTTTATGCACAGGAACTGTAATATAAAATAAGTACGTTTACCAACAATACACGTTGTAGGAATGTATAACTATCCTAGGTAAACTCTATTGTTACTGTAAGTGTCAAATATAAATCTTTCAAACAATATACGTACCCGTCATAACACCGTTCTTATGTAACTTCTTGCGTGCTTTCTTCTTTCTGTATAACCATATGCTGAATACACACAGCGCAAACCAAAGGGTGCCACCGATCGCACCGATTAATGTAGCAATAAACCACGGCTCCTTGACGAAACCCTGCATCATACCTCGGGTAGCTCCATCTCCTGCGAGAATATCACACAGGTTACATCAGAGAAGAATCTAATTTTACCAGATTGTACGAGATTTAGGTTTATTCACAACACATATACTATTCATTCATAAACTTTGAAATCAGTGTCCTTAAGTAATCATTACATATTTCGTTCACTCTTTTTTGCTTCTTTTGTCGGGTTGTCAATTATTTTTAATTCCTTTATTCCTTTAGTTTTTCCTTCTGTTTTTGCCTTTTAAACTTGCTACTTCGAGCCAAACGACATTAATTTTCCCTTCCCGATAAATTACATGAGTAAATAAATCTTGCTTACCCAATAGATAAATAAATGAGGTTACTGATTATCATTCAGTGCTACCACCTAGTGTTAATTTATATAAATAAAACATTTACTGCCATCTACAGTTAATACGATGTCACTCCTGCTTCTGCATCCGACAACTAGAAGAACAGCTTTTGAATTCGGTAATATGCATGGGTTTTACAGGCGAAATCTTTCTTACCTATTATAAGAGATTTACTCTGGACACCAATTCCTTTAATCTTGTTGTAAGCTGCTATGCGTATTCTATAGCTGACACCCCGTGCAAGGTGGTGTATCAGGATGGCGTGTGTGGATTCGTTTGTGGTGATGTTTCGATTAAACTTTGTCTCGTTGCCTGTGAAAATTACAGCAATAATATTCTCTTTATTTCTTGTAAGAGTAACTAACTAAAAAAATTAAAATAAGAACACAAACATATTTTTATGATCATTTGCTGTTATTTAATGTGACTAGTTTAGGGCTTGGCGTAAGCGCAAGTGGAGTTTTAAACTTTACTTAGATGTATTTTCCTGGCTATAATAGCTAAACACATACCAATGCAGAATATTTTATATCCTTTGAGAGGTCCATTGTGGTGGTCCTTGGGTGGCGGCTGCCATGACAGATGTAGTGTGTCATTTTCCAAAAGCTTGGCCCTGATATTACGAGGCGGCGCAGAGGGAACTATAAACAAAATCATTCATATCATTTTATTATCGAAACAATTCTTGCTATCCCTATCTTCTAAATTTAAATATATTATAAAAAACGTCCCAGATAATGAATTTGTTTTGCAGAGAAGGCCTTATTATGAACCATAACGTTATCTCTTGTATCAAATAAGCGTTCTTACCATCTTCTAGAGTGCGCACTCGCACTGTGTTGCTCTCCTGCCCCTCCACAGTGAGGTAGAACGGTTGTACTCTTAACTCATACCACGTATACTTCTTCAGGTTACGCAAAACGTACATTGTAGCTGTACTTGATGTTATCTGAAAATGAAAAGAGGGACATTAGACACTCCGTAAAGTTGCTTAAAAAAATTTCTTTGAGGCGCAAAATTTACGATACTTCTTGGTTTTGTAATTTTTTTGTTAATTTCCGTGACACTGCAAATCCTAGGGCATTTTAAGTCGCACATGACATAACGTCACACTTACTGTTTCTGTGGTGTAGTCGACGTGATGATGCTGATGGTTTTTATTCTCAAAATGAAACAGGTCCGGCATAACGCGATACTTGAGGTGAAAACCCTCAATGTACCTCTGGGACTTCAACACCTGAAAATATCAAAAAGTGTGTTTAGTAATGGGATTTTTAGCACTTGGAATAGTGTGTAACATTACAAACAATAATAGGCGCAATTGCGAAACGTGGAAAAATGCATTCGAAAAAACGCACATCCACACTCACACATATCCTTAATATTCGAATTTTAAAACTTTCTAAGCATCTGCATCAAATCTGTCATTGGGAATGACTGACAATGAAGTTAGCACATATATTGATTGTGAATTGATATTGAATGTGGAAGCACCTATAAAATGTTATTTCACATTAACGTAATGATCGCATGTCACTTTATGGGCAATCCAACTATAGCTCTTGCTTTTAACCGAAAATTCGTTCTCCGTCAAAAAAAGTTTCCGTGAATAATAAACTTAAATAATGATTGTCAATCAAGTCATTTTATTCTGCCGTCCTCCCTCCCTGGATCCAGTTCCCTAGTCTGTGAGAGGAAATTGGATTTTGATAACATTGAGTCATGGCCAGGTCGTAAAATATCCGTGTCTGTGAAAATCCGAAGTTTTGTTGAGGGAAAGGGAGGTGTTTCTTTATGGCCACATAAATAAGCTATGGGCATGTTAAAAAAAAACCCTTCAATGTCAAAAACGAGGCAAGAGCATTGTACTTATGTATACTTTTAATAAAAGTTAACCTAAATCAATGTTAAAATTCCTTGCTGCCCATGACCCGAGTTATTATTACTTTTTCTGTTCTATTTTTCCATTCTGGATGAAATTTTCTAATCGTTTCCTTCTCGATTTAAGTGTCTGCGTGCAAGAGACTGGAAACTAACCCCCGACCAATTTTGTATTTTCTGTGCTCTTCGATAAAGTATTGATGTGTCTTTGCATTGAATAGTTCAGCACGCCTCCTGTAGATACGGCAATGAATCCCAATCCCTCTACATTCCTACACTTTTAACCGGAGTCGGATCCAGTGACAAGTATTATTTGTCACAGTTTATAACAAATTAAGTCCCATTCAAATTTAAGCAAAGATGAAGTTCGCAGAAATGATTGACAACAAGGTACTTGGTTTTCATGGAAGAGATCAGGATTTATCAAGTACGGTCAATGTGTGCGTGCGTGCGTGTGTGCGTGCATTTGTGGCAGCAGGCGTGAATACCGAAGGACACATGATTTGGTTTTAAGAATTAACTTATGAGAGCACTCGATGCGGATTCACAAAAAAACTTTTTCATTTGATTTAAATTTGATCCTCCCCTCTGGCTCCCTCCCCACGAGGTGTTAAATCCTGGCCAAATCAGCCGCTGAAGGCTTTCACCTGCCCGCTACTTACTGCCCTAGTACGATGGCTTTTTCGCGTGTTACGAATATCTAAGTAAGTCCGCCCATTATTTCACAGTCTTTATTCAGTGCAAGGTCAATACTAGTTTATGGAGACTTGCTGATGAAGTGCGGAGTTTCCAATCGTTAGTCTGATATGTTCCTGGCTGGGCCATCGTGGGTTTAAACTTAAAACTTATTCGATTAAACTGCAGGGTTTTTTTTAGAGTGTTGCATATTGTGGGTGCGTGTGTGCGCGCACCTGTGTTTTATTTTTGTGTTTAATTTGGTACAACTTTTGAATTTATATATGCATTATGGCATCTACTTTCGCTTTACACACATGTTGCGAGGTAACTTCACAAACAAAATCAATTTCATATAAAACTCGCTAAACTACTGAAAGTTTCAACTTTATATGGAAGAAAACTTTTGCCAGTAATGAAGATATCTCGTGATGACAGTTTTATAACCTATTACAAACAGATGCTTTTGTCGTTTAAATGGGTTTTCATACGGCAACTTGAGACTCTAATAAACTTTTAACACTTCGTTCCTGTAATGTTCTTACATTTATATGACACTTGCCTTTTAATGGGTAAAATATCAATTGTATCTAAACTGTAACCCTTTAAAATTTCTTAGACAAATGAAATTTTGCTGTAAAATTTGTTTAAAATTCATGCAAAATAAATGTTCAACTGTATCTCTTAAATGCAAATTGCGCAAATGTAAAATCAGGGCACTTGCAAAATTTGCCGTTTTTACACACTTTTGCACTTTTTGGCATAAAATTCCACTTTATCACACTTTTGCATTAGCATAGGCCACTAATGCGTCTTTCAATGACCAAGATATGACCTTTAATGAGTGATATATGACCATTTATGGTTGTTGGTAGAAAGCACAGTTAAATTGACTTTTAATAGCAGTACTTCATTCCGTGTGACTGAACTGTTGCACTTGTGCAGCGTTACATGGGAGTTAACACATCATAAAATGCAAGGCCATTCAAATCTATTTAGCATCATAAAATTCTTATCGCCAAATTTGTTAAATAAAATATTTCAATGGGGAAAAAGCTTTTTCAGTGGAATGTGTCAATTTAGTAACACATCTTTGAAAAGGCTCCATTTCTGTTTACAAATCCATTTTTTATGTATTGTGGAAATTTATTATCAAAAATTATTTTCTTACAGTCAGCTTTCAGAAATACATGTAATAAATTTATAATGTAAATTCATGAAGCATTCTCCACCAGCAAATGAAGTTCCATAAATAACTGACGCGAATCTTACAAAGTAGGTGATTATTTTTAGCAACAAAATAATTTATCAGAATACCTGTAAGTTAATTTATTGCATTTGTTCATAAAAATAGCAGTCTCGTTGCAATTTTCCTTTCCTAATGAAAAGCTTTATTGCCGAGCGTTTTATGTGACAAATGGCAAAATAAAAGTATTTTTCAATGGAAAACAGACATTTTCGCATCATACATTTAACTTGGCTTAACTGTATTCAACCAGTCGTAATTTCGCCTCGCTTTATTACCAAATATGAATTAACAGTGTCGTAAAAGACTAGCTGGTCAATACTGTAATTTCCGATACATTTTCTCCAAAGGCTTCGTAGTTTACGACCTTGTACATTACTGCACTAAAACCCAGTGCAAAATGATTTTCGCCATTGATATTTTTAGTCCGGGTAATATTATGAAAGTTTAATGATTATCCGTAAAAGCATTTTTGTCTTCTCATGAAAAATTCATGACCTTAATGTCTATCTCTCTTTAGTTGCATGAAATAACATTGAGTGTCAGGATTAATCGTTTTCAGTGCTCAGAACACATTACGAAACACCGAAACAGAATCGTTTTCAAGGAAGCAAGCCCTAGTAAAAGAATCCTTGGTTCGCATGTGCGCATGTGTGAACACATTCACATATGAATACTTACAGGCAGGCCTGTACCTTGAATTCTGTCGTTTGTTGTTTGCAGGTTGACATAAAATTTTTTAATGATTCGTTATTTTTAATCACGTCATTAGAAACCGACGATTTTGAACGAAGAGTTTACCAATAATTTTTTTGGACAAATTTCAATACATAAAGAATCATGACTCATTTACAGAGTCACATATAAATTTATATGAACAACTAATCGAAATGTAGAAAAGATACCAAACCGAACGCTAAACGTAATGACTCAGATATGTGCATGAATGGTTCTCGTCAATAATTATGAAGTAAAAATACGATCTCTGTTTTGAAGAACCCAGAGGCAAAATAAAAGCAGTTATGTCTCATAATAATTTCATGATTATTCGCGTATCTGAATTATTTCCAATTGATTTTCCATTCCCCTCTTTCCAACCTGCTGAACAAACATTTTTACCCCGCAAGATTTCTTTCAAAATGTTCTTACTTAAAAGCAACTTTCAGATTTTTACTTTTAATGGAATGATCGACATTTAAGTCTTCAGTTTCATTTTTTATCTTGCTCCTTTTTTATCCGTTTACTTAATTTTCAACAGAAACTATTCAGTAATCAATGTACACAACTTGACACTACTTTGATAAAAGTATAATTTATCTGTATATTCCAAAAAAAAAAAAAATCAAATTAGGCTAAATTTACGAAAAAGTGTCGCTTTCGCAACTCATGATGATACTCACACACACACACACACACGCACGCACTCATCAGTTACACTATCCGTCTATCCTTCATTCATCCACTGCAGCATTCAATGTATCACTTACCTCCCAGTTGAGCTGTATAGCCGTTGAGCTGATAACTTTGGGTTGTTTCATGTGAACGACTTGACCGGTGAGTTTACTGTGAACCACGCCGATATCAAACTGCTGCAATGTTGGGCGCACACCAGAACCTCCTACAAAATAAAATTATGTGATTTTTGTCGTTACTATTCCAACATGCTTCTTTACAGAAAATTGTATAGTCACTATCATCCTCTATTTTTAACTAAAAAATCAGGAACTACGTTACACAAAACTAGATGCTTTACCTCGGGTTCTAAATGGACCTGCAACTTGGCTTGGCAAACTGAGCCCATGAGAGTTCTGTGCGCGCACAAGGAACATGTAGCTCGTGTCTGGTCGCAGGTTTTGCACCACTAAATCCTGATCCCGCACCGAATCTGACGCCACGATCCAGCCCTGAAATATAAGGTTAACAGTTCCGATTATGATGATAACTTCTGATTTTAGAATATTGTACAGGTGTCATTTTTACAAAATCAGCAAATACACTTTTCATCAGGCATATATTTCTGAAACAATAATAAGTCAAAACGCAACTACAGCGGCAAGCCAAAGAAAAAACTACTGGTTTTTCTTACCTCTCCGGTCTCGTGACTGAAGTACTCTACAGTGTACGCCACTACAGGCGATGCGCCGTGATTTGCGTTCGCTTTCCACGCCAGCTTCATCTGCGTCTCAGTGATGTCCGTCACCATGGGTTTAGACGGAGGTCCGGGAAAGGTTGACGGCTCGGGCGTGCGGTGGAAAATCACCGATGGGTTGGTAGGGGCTGAAAGTGAAAGGAAAATAAAGCATGGTTAATAAATTTATAGTTTATAGGGTTAACCCACATGCACATTCATTGTAACATTTATCTAGATAGATATGCGCCTTTTTGGATAACTATCAAAATGATTTCAATTCCCAGCGTAATTTACCATTGAGTAATATTTTACAATACGAAATTCGATATTATGGGGCCAAATAGCTGTCTTATTAAAGTTTAGTACCTTCTACAGTCAGCGCAGCTGTCCACGTCGTCTCTCCAGTCTCACTCATCGCTTTACATGTGTACAACCCAGAGTCAGCACCGCGTAAATCTGGAATAAGAGAAAAAAACATGCAGATGACTATATTGGGAAAATGATGGAATGAAAGAATATGGATTAAACCTTGCACTATGAAATCTTTCACCAACACAGTTTGAGCCCAATGAACGTAATTTTCATAAATCAGTCTTTTTGCTGGACCTCTATTTCCTCATATTGGAGCAATGTAGTCACCTTGTATCGACATCAGTCCCTAAAAACCACTGAAATCATTCCAAGAATAAATTGGAAAACCTTGGTTCGTTTTTCATGGCCTGATTGAGGTCTACAACCATCAGTGAACTTTGAAACTCGCACGCCTAGAAAATCAGATTCGATTCTCAAACTTAAATCTTTTTAAACACGATACAATACATTGGCAAGTACACGTAACCTTGATTCGCTTGGTGACCTTGAAACATGACATCGACCTTGGCCCAAGTTGACTGTTTCCGAGCAATGTGAATGCTTCGTGTACAAGCGAGTTCCCAATACTAAGGAATTCCAGCATATGTACATATGTAATTGGAATTCTGTAAAATCCCCTTCAGATTCTACTTCTGCACGGAAGTGCCCACAACAGACAGGACGTACTTGATTCTCTTTGAAGCGAGAAACTCAATTTGAGTGATGTTAGATTGAGTTATGTCAAAATCGAGTACCACCAATCAAGATTTCATTTACGAGCAATTCATGTTTCTATGAAAAATATTAATAAGTAAACATTAAGTACCTTTTGTAATTATTGTGATGCTTTTTGTAAATTTCATTTAGAAAGGGCAATAAGTCCCAAGTCCAAGCATTTTAAATCGAAAAAAATCAACATTTGAGTACAGAAACAGAAGAACCATGAAGCAAGAGTCCTTAAATGTATTTTCCTCAGACACTTTAACTTGAGAAGAGAATTGACTTTTACCACCAAAGTCAAGAACAGAAGGATCTCTCTAGACCAAAATATTCACCAAAGCCAAAATACTACTCTTCAAGTTAAATGGCAATTTTTGCCTTTGAATGGAGTCCTTGTATGACAATATTACTTGTGTGGAAAGCTGCAAAAAAGTCAATTTGAAAAAGCAGTAGGAATCTTTTAACCTAGAACATGTAAAGAGTGCTAAAGGGAGTCATTGTGCTGTAAATGTTTCATTTATTTGGATAAGGATTTTAAGCAAAGAAAACATCAGTTGAAAAGCAACCAAATTATTTCCTAAAATGTCAGGTAAATAAGGTATTTAGAGAGCTTTGAAGGTGGATCAAAGTACAAAACTGTCATGTGTTCCTCAGACATCATTAAGGAGGTTGATTATAATGAATACTTTTTCCATGGCATTTGTCATATTTTATCAGCAGGTTTTTCAGACCACTTGTACATATATTTGTGAGACAAAATCAATCAATTTCTTAATCATGTAAATTCTAGAAGGAGGAAAATGTGCACCAAGTAGATTAGGCATCCAATCTATTAAGATTGATGGGAGGAAAATATTAAAGGAAATGTACTAAATGCTCCCTGCATTCTCCTAATCTCTCATACTCAAGTCACATGACCTCTGGAGCGCCCTAGCTCTGCACCAAATGCCTTTGAAAGCTCCCACTGCATAAAATTGAATTATCAAATATGTATTGCTTGAGGTAACTTGATACTACTATGAGGCTTGAGTTGTCTCAGATTTCTGCTTTACAACAAATAAGGAGAGTTTCTTGCTGGTGTAGAAGGCTTTTTATTTGTGCTCCTGTCAGACCGTATAGAATTTAGCTTCTTCAAGCAGAATAAATATATTGCAATCCTTTCTTTCCTTTTTTGTATGCAGTAAGGTAATGCTTTAGAATATGCAACACAGAATGTGTTTTTATTGGACAGGTACTAAAGTGGAAGTTTATTAAAGAATGAAAGGGTTTAAATGTAGGAGGAAGCCTTCAGATAGTCTATTTATTTCACTTTAAACATGGCTTATTAATAGAACCTTACAAAATGAAACGTTTTACATCGAATGTCAAATAAATTGAAGTTAAATGTAGGCTTTTATCCTGTACATTTCAGAAAGAAATTGTGTTAATATTTTTGTTAGTAAGAGTACTCCCACTCCCATGTAATTATACAGATCTTCTGAGCATTTTCCTTGTGTTAAAAAAGGGCAACATTTTCCGTTCGACTTTCATCAGTTCTTTTAAAGTAGGCTCTCACTCTAGCCTGTGACTACCCAAACCTTTCCCCTAGTTAACCTACATTCCCTACAATCTGACTCAAATACATGACTTCAATTCAGGCTCATAATACACATTGATTTTCTCTGGGCTTTTTTCTACTGTGTGTTTCAGACTCGAAGGAAATTGTTCAAGCATTTCTACATGACACTGTGCCTCTGCATCAATGTGACTGCTTAGTTCTTTTTCTTGTTTCTATTTCCAGAAGATATTTTGACAGTTTCCATTTTATTCCGGGGGGGGGGGGGGAGATGTAATGGATAGCAAATATTCAATCATAGCTTCATGTCATTCTGTCTGTACAGTTATGGGATCCATCCATACTCTCTTTTTTTCCAGTTTTCTGCATCATTTTGCTGTTTGATTGTTACAAATGTCAAATGAATTTTAACAAGTTTGAGACACCAATGGTACAACTTTATGAGTTATGAACATTCACATCGCTTTGACAGTTATATTTCTTAATTTTCTGAATTTATGAGTTAACTTATAAAGAAATCACTAAAATTTCCCACCTCGTCAACATCAAAGTCAGGTGCCTTGAAACAATAAAGTCTCATGGAAATGTATGATGTAACTTACCGGAAATCTGTAGGGTACCCGAGTCCAGCAGGGCCACCCTGGGGTCCCGTGTGGAGAGTGGACGACCTTTCTTGTACCATCTGATGGTTGGCGGTGGGTCCCCGGATGAGTGACACTGTAACATAGCAACGCTGTTCACCGGCAGCGTCTGGTTCTGTGGGCCCTGGTGGATTATGGGAGGAGGGCGCGGATCCACATCTAAAACAAAAAAGGAATCGTTGATACATCAAAGCCAATGTTGTTTGCAACAATTTATCTTTGAACATCTGAAAAATCCGAATCTTTATGTGTACAAGTTGTCGCGTGTGGCAATAGCCTAAATTTGGCTCGCTTTCCTTCAGTGATCTACGTTCCGTTAAACATGGTAATGTATACCAAATAATATAGTTAACGTTTCTACCTTTCACAGTTACCCTAGCCTTAGCGAATGCAGTTCCTGCCACATTGAGTGCCTGACAGACGTATTCGCCCTGATCTTCTTTGCGCAAGGGCTCGATGATCAACGTACCGTCATCCGTAACGGAGAAACGTCCATAATCCTGACGCGGAAACATTAGTATCTAAAATGAAAAATTATACAATAAGCCTCACAATTGCAATATACGCACTGTTACCATGACCTTAAACTCTATGTTTCACCTCCCCTATAACACAACAGTCCACTTGCCTGTCCCGTGTCTTTGTTCCAGAACACGTTGGGAGGAGGGTTTCCATTGACTTGACATCTGAGCGACACTGCACGACCAACACCCACAACCTTATCTTGAGGCGTAACGATGAACTTGGGATGTGAGTGTATTGTAAGTCTGGCAGGTGCTTCTACGTGTCCCACGTTGTTCTCGGCACGGCATATGTACGTCCCTTCATCGTGGACTTTGACTCTTTCGATCCGTAAACTACGGTCTTCGAGTATACTGGAACGGCCTTGAGGTATCTGTCCATCCTCGCGCCTCCAGATGATGGTAGGTGGAGGGTCACCACGTGCCTGACACTGGAACTCCACATTCTCGTTTTCCTCAACTAGCACATCCTGGGGAGACTTCGTGAAGCGTGGCTTGTCTGCAAGTAAGACATCAGATTGAGTACTCTGGTTTACCTGCATTTACTTCATACTACAACATTCTTGTAAGGCCGAGAACAATTTGAAGACTGTCGTGACCTTTCATAGCAAATAAAACGACAATTTCTGTGTTAAGAGTTTTGATCCTCTGTGATGCATTTGAAATTTTATGCTTTGATTAAAATTTGATTTCAGCCACCGTATCCTTCATCTTCATTGTCACATTTGAAATCTTGGTGATAATTTGTAACATCTAGCAGTGTTCGAAATAAGGCCAGTCCGTCGGGCAATGGCTGACTAAAATCGCGTCGGTATGGCTAATTTTAAAGTCCGTCAGACAATTTTACAATTAAAGTAATAGCGCAAATGATGTATTTGGGATGACCAACAGTCGTTCGGTCTGGCTGGTTTCAGAACTTATTTCGAACACTGATCTAGTGAATAAACAAGCGTTTACCTTTGACTTGTAGCCTTGCTGGACGACTCTCCCTTTCACCAGCTATGTTATACGCCGTGCACACATACGTTCCGATATCATCTTTAGTGCCATCCTGGATGATGAGGTTACCGGACTCGTGAATACTGACTCGCCGATCTGGATGAATTGCATTACCATCCTTCTTCCACCTGGAATCAAACAAGATTTGCTCATTTTGTGGGATGTGATTTTAATGAAGCAGATATCACAGTTTCCAGAAGGTACATAGGACTGAATTGACTTGCTCAATGTGATTACATAACAATTCTCTGCTAGCGGTCATTTGCAATTTTAACCGTATTAAATTAACCCTTTGAAGGTACAATGGTGCTGTATCAGTATCTGGACAACTAGTTTATTTAATGAGTGAAGTCATTCTGATTAGCGGTCGTCTTTCTTGCTGAATGGCTTTGACTGAATCTTCTCCGGATGACTGATACTGGACATGACTCTCTGTTGGTTGGTCTGTTGGTACTTACTTGACTCTACATTCAGGTTGACCCTTCGGTGGACGACACTCCAGTATGGCTGTATCTCCTGTACCAACCTCCTGACTTGATGGCTCGGTTCGAAAATCATCTCGAATAACTGCAATTAGAAATAATATAAGAAATTTAATTAAATGGTGAAAGGAAAAAATTATGTGTTTTGTTTACAAACATATCAGTCTGTCAAAATAATAGGTTGCTGATTTGGAACTTCATTGAGATGATGATTTTTGATAACTTTCAGCTGCCTCGGTTAAGGACAAAAATTGAACTGTTTAAAAACTAAGTATGAAACCGCTGAGTGCAAAGTGAAAAACATTCAACACCACAAGTTTGAACGATTGAATTTGACTGCTCTTTGCACCAACAGTTTCACAGTTTTTAGACAGCTCAGACAGGTACTATTCCTGCATCTACTCCCTTTTGCCTCAGGGCAGCAGATACCAATTTATTCCATGACACAAATTAACTTTGAGTAAGTAAAATTGGAAGCATTTGATGCTAGGTATTGAGCCAATCTTGTCCAATCATTACTCTGACAGTAAATTTGTCAGCACTGATTGGCCAGGAATCAACAGACGCTGTAAGAATACAGCTATGGCGTCTGATTGCCAATTGCGCGTCTCACAACTTAGCCTAGAGGTCAGCATTATCGACTAATGTCAATAACAGCTTAGAACCTGCTGCCATCTTCCAGGCCACTCGATGGCCTGTTTACACAGGAACAGGAAATTGCATGTGCTTGTTTTTACCACACAAGTGCGGTCTAATCAAAAAGTTAATTGTTTCAGATTAGTTATCATGATTAAAGATGGCTAGTCAGTAGACCCAGTAGGGAAAAAGTAGACTACTCACAACTAAATCCTCTTATTCCAGGCTGGTGGCCAAGATATTATAATGGGCTACCCAGTCTTGTGTGGCCTGAAAGTAAGTGCCACGACATGTCTACAAAAAGTCAGATGACAATAGGTGTAATATGCTTTGAGGTATTTAAGAATCCCATTTGAGACCCAATTGGAATCGAACCTTGGTCGAAGTGGTGGACCCGAAGTGTACAACACTATGCGTTACAATTCCTTAAATTCGGACTTTGGTTACTTTTGAACATTTCTCAATATCGCTACAGCCTTAATTCAGACATTTGATTTTGCTTTTTGGCTGCGGGTCTTTAACTGCGCCACCGTGATCTATCATTTATTGACCAGGCCGTTCTAATCTCGGCAATACACTTCAGAGATAGAACATTCACTGGCTCAGAAATGGCAGCGTAACACGAAGGGACTGAAATGAGAAAAACACACACAACATGGAAAGTGAATATCTCTTTTGATTTGATCCAATAAAAAAACCTATTTCTCTCCATTTCTCAAGTTCAATACCAAACCCAGTCCAACCCATGGAGGTAATTTACTTTTTGATTTGATGAAATTGCACGATATTCTCTTTTTTATGGAGCAGTTATTGGTTTGCGATCCAGTTGTATACTGTTTGAATGGTTAGCTTGTAAGTGCGTGCGTGCTCATGTGCGCGTAGATTAACCAAAGTCATAAAGTGAATTATTGACATTAAATTAGTTCATTACAAATATTAGGGTAACATTTTGTTTGAAACATATACATGTTGTCTGGCTCTAAATATATTGAACACAAAGTTAATGTCTACGAAACAGCGAATCGTTCACATTTCATTAACCGGCACGACATTACGAACAAGTGGAATCATTTACTGATGAAAAGCAAACTGAAATAAGGAGGCAATGAATTCCTTGTCACAACTGACTAAACAAAACACCACACACAGTAACCTGTGGGGAACGTATGCCGAAAAAACAAAACGCTTCCATATATATCTCTACATTTCTGACAAACGGTCCATGTTTGAAATACTATTTTTTTTGTCATGCTGTTTTAGAAATGAGTAACTACGTATATTTTGTGGTTCGTCCTGACCAAGCTTGAAAGTCAAGCCCAGTTTCAAAAGAGCAGTTTGCTCAGTGCCTTTTCGCATTATTTATTAAATGGCACTGGGTTCATATAAAAAGCGGATGTTTGTAGGTATTGCTTCTGGATGTAAAATAGTGTATGCGTCTGCATGTAGATGTTGGCCGCGTCTGACTCATCAGTGTTAAAATTAATATATCGAATGTTACGAGGATATAATTTTGGGTGCGAATGGCACTGCAACCAAAATAGTCGTATCCATAATCGTCTACCACGCAAAGAAAACACAACAGATTGCTTTATTCTTATTGGTGTATGTCTGCTCACGCTTGAATCCCCCGTACGCGCTCAGGCATGAATTGCCTTATACTTGTAGCGGTCTCCTGGGAGGGTTTCTCTGGGTAACAGTCTCCTGGGAGTATGTTGGACTTTTCAGACAATATGTCTGATCCTATTTAGGGCAATATCCCAGATTGCTTCTGGTTGTGGACAATTTGTAGAAGTAAGGATTGTATACTGTCGTCCGAAAGATTCTTTCTAATGTGAGGTCAATCTCACCTGACCCTATCTAACCGACCTCAAAACGAAGCGACCAAAAGAACATCCAAACAATGTCCACTCGACATTATTACGAGGATAAAAATGTAAGGTTGACCACTGAAAAAAACGTAACATTTCAAGACGGTAGAAGCTCCAACAGACCAAACTAGGCAAGTAGGAACCACTAACTGCAAAACCATGAACCTCTTCAACCGAAATGTCCTTGCACAATTAAGGATGATGTCATTAGCATAATATCCGTTCTAGTGCCTGTCAAACTTACGGATGCATATCAAAAAAATCTAATTTTGTTATGGTGAACGCATAATCATTTATCACGTTTGTACCATTGTGACCCAACTTTTGCGGAGTCTAAACACCACACTTTAACAGTATCCATCACATTTTGTCATGGCCCCATCCACCTGGTGGCCAACTCCCAATAAATTAACTGCCTGCTTCTATCTCCCTGTGTCATAACTACGTGATGAGATGATAGAAATGCTTTTAAGCCTTCAAATCCCTCCATCCATCACTCCCAGCCAAAGCCTTAAACTACAGGCCTTGTATAGTTGATCAAACATGTAGGGGACCTTCGAGAGAGCCCCTCATGTCTACAAAGTGAATTGGGTATTTTCATGCAGGGCTGGCCACTGGTTGGGTTTATGGGCGAAATGGGATAAACAGATAATTCTTAAAGTTGCTATTTATTCTAGGCACTTTAAATTGAATTGTATTGATAAAATATTGATACTGCAAAATTGCCACGCATAAGAATCAAATCTCTATGCCCACCTACACGTACATTCCAAATGATTTTATGTTTCCCTGTACATAAGTGGAACGAGTTAAAAGCATGCCAATAAACATTCTTTAAGGAAAATATTACAATTTTCTCGCTTTCAATCACGTTTAAACGTTCTAAATGGAAACAGTAGTTTCATACAAAAGATGGAAGATTTATTTTAGGATGACAGTCATGATTGGCAACATTTACTGCTCAAATGTATACATTTGGATATCTGAATCAATGCAACATCATCCCAAAGGTCCTGGCTCCACACTTCTGCAATCTGCACACATACACACACAGCTTGACCATTTAATCACAGGCATTTTGTACAAATGGACAGCAGTATAATGGTATGAATGGAGGTCACGCTATTTCTCTATCCCCCGGGAAGACCGCGGCTACTCAATAGCTTACCAATACACTTTCCTTTAATGCAACACAATCCAATTAAGAGATATGTGTTCCATTCAATTGCTAAAATGCTTCGGATGTAAAGTAATTCTATCCATTTAAGCAAGTCACATGTGTAATTCTTGTATTTAAAGTCTCTTTAACAGTTCCTATTATATTTCAGCCGTCTCAAATTCTATTTGGTTTCAATGTGTCTTGGATGTCACAACTGAGGATATTTTTCCATGGTACACAAGAATGAGTACTGTTTCAGACAGCACCTTCAACTGGCAAAGGAAATCATGTTCCCAAAATGTTTTCAAGTTGAAAATTTTACTAAACCTCCTCTCACAATGTTATCAATTTCTAAACCATCCCATAACATGAGGACAGCTTTTCTATACTGAACACTCCCTCTTAATACTTTAATGTAATAGGACACGGCATGCAAGAACTGTCAATTTTTACAGGAGATATATTGACAACAGGGGCTTTTCATACAAGGAGAAATCTTTGAAGCAATGGCAGCAGCAATTCTACTGCCATACACAACAGAGACAGACAGCATTGAATAACACAAGTCAATAAAGAGACATTATATTTGCATGTGTCTGCTATTGTAACCCTTTATCAATACCTGCCAGAAAAGTGGAAAAGCAATTTAAACAACATATGAGACCAAGGGGGGACTATTTCTTTCCCCTTTTGATTTAAACAATTGGAATACCTGTGTGTGTCTTCCAATTCCTGTGTGCTCCAATCATTAACACTTTATGAATTATGTACATGTATGACAATCACAAAGTTGCCTTCAGTGGAAACAGACACATATGCCCCCTTTAATGACTCTACTCTTACATTTATTGTTTCAGATGTTCAGACTTTATGTTTAGGTGTCACGTTGTGGATGAATTAACAAATAATATTTCCTGGACCATAAGTGTAAAAGGTGTAGTATGATAAAGAATGACTCAGGCTACTAGTCACTAGGTAGATTCACCGCCTGTATGGCTACGTGGTTCATTTCTAGGCTGATCTGAACTGAATTGACAGGATCTTTATAAACATTTGTCCTTGCTTCTGCAAACATTTGTAAACTAAACTGGCAATTGTGTGCAGAGCAAGTCCAACTTGTAGTAGTCACCAACCATTGATGTATTAGACAAATAAGGGCACACAAAATTACCCATTTCTGCAAATGATGTTATTCAATGTTGGGATCTATCATCTGGTGTAGTATTAGTTGTTTTCCTACAAGATACTGACTTCACCTTAACATAACATAAACTCAAGAAAAGAATGTACACTTTTGGTCTTTATTGACTATTGGTTTACGTACTAGTGAGGCTGGGACTGTATGGGGATATTTTTCAAAAGACATTTTACAATGGAAGGGAAATTGACTGCATTTAACCCAGAATGTACAAGGACATTGATCTGTCCATAAACTGCAATGTTTAGATAACTTACTTCTCAGTACATGCTAGTGAGAAAAGCAATTGGCATAACGGGAAATTAGTCACATTAAAATTACAGAAAATTTATAGATTACTGACAGTAAAATGGTAGCAGTTATCCATGGACCATGTATTGCTTCTGTAAATGTTTAACTAAATCACTGTATTTTAGGGACCTCTTTATCTTAGTGCATGATTCACAAAAGTGCTTCAACAAAATTTTTACATGGGACATAATCAGGATGTGTGTTGGAAGCAGCAAGTCTGAGTAAGATGGTTCCCCTGGGAGCAGTCCCTATTTCTGTAAAATCTGTCAGGCCACTGGAGGGAGCATCTTTAATTTCATGCATGAATAAATATAAGTAGTCAGTGGCACATTAAGGAAAGCTCCCTGAGCGGTGAACCTCGACCAATCAGAGGTACTCGATCGTGCATGAGGTATCCTTCTGGGTTTCAGCGTCACTTAATTTGAGAGGGAGTTGCCGTCTGTTTGCAATAACATCAATTTGCACATTTAATGCCATTTTTGCTAAATCCACATTTTCTTTAACATGCGTAATCTGTCAAAACACTAAGTCATATGAAACCAATACATTGGTACTATGTACCGTTTGTATGTGTAGGAAAGATAAAGAAGAGTTTAGTTAAACGATAAAATGATTACTTCAAAGCAGTAACTTATGATCTTTTATCCGTTTTGATAAAAGTATCAAAAACATATGAAGCTGTTTTATCTTGAAGCTTGTAATAATTTTGCTCACATCTGTTTTTATGTCTGCTAGTAAATGTTAAATAAGCATGGCTGGTGATTTATGGGTAAGAAGGGAATGTTTATGTCAGACATGCTTATCATTTCTTATCAGAATATCTCAGATAATTACATTTTCTCTGCCTGAGATCTTTCCCTCCTCCCATCAATGTCCTTCCCCTTTCTGTCGCTTGTGAGAGTGACATTAATTTGAGTCAGAGTTATAGTGTCTTGCAAATTGTGGCTTTCTATGAGCAGAAAATAGCAAGGAGTTTACTTCATTTCTGAAAATGTGCAGTTTAACAAGCTACCCTCCAATTATCATAGTAACTCGTTGTAAATTGCACAAAAGGAAAAGCAATTTCACAAAAATTTAAATCAAGTGAACAGATCCAGAATTGAAATTGTTACTGTTACTCAAGTGTATTGCTTTCTTGTCTCTTCCTCCATACTGGATAAGGGAGGGATCCGATCTCCTTTCCTAATAACATCTCACAGGGCCAGTTATAAATGGGGTTCTTCCATTTTTAAATTTGGGACAAGATTTTCATGTGATTGATTCGAGAAGCGAAGAGTGAAGTATTATTATAGAAAACAACTGTTAATACATCAAGAACAATTGCTAATCTCAAGTTGATTTTAAGATACCCAAATGAGTTTTACAATTTTCACTTGTTATCTACCGAATCCTTCACTGACTCCTCTTCTCCTCTTCTTTTATTTCCAGAACAGCCCTTTGATAAATCCAGACTGGATCCAGAATGTATATTCCCCAATAATTAGACCCATGATTAATGGTCTTGCTGTCACTGTCTCAATATATCTACACAATATTCCTCCCTGTACATTCCTCTCACATCCCAATCCTACCCCGGAGGGTAGCAGGACCTCTACCCTCTGTAGAATATTTTAGTTCCTCAAATCTATAAATTTCCATATTACTGAAGAGAATATACTATTCAACATATATCATCATGCTGCTTCCTGTGCTTTTCACATCATTTTAACTCTAACCACAACCTTTTTGTCTTCATATTCTTCACTCTCATCTCCATTTAAAGGTTACATGATGGCATTTAATTAAATCCATAATAAAACTTACATATTCATTTACTCTCCTGTGAAAGTACTTAAGGTTTCCCACATTATGATATGCTTTATGTTCTACAGGGGAACCTAAATGCACATCGGGATTTTCAGTAGCAACGAAAGCATACAAATAATTTATCTAGCATTGAGTTATCATAATTATATCTACATGATGTGTATTTCAAGCTTCAGTGACATTTATTCTGCAACATGTGCAAGTTCCACCAATACCAGGGAAGTCTTCAGGGGAAATATTAATAAGGTTTTTGCTAGATTTATATCCCAACAGCAATGAAGCCTATTCATCTCTGTTCCTCTTACATCAAACTAGTACTGCATACAATATATGTATTTGACTGAGCCCTTTGTGCACCATGGTGTCAGACTGTCAGGTACACTTTCTGCTGAACTAACTTTTCAAGATTATCAGTTAATGATCTCCAATGAAGCTGATAAATGATTTCCCATTTCTTCATACTTTATAATGCTATCAGTAATGGACTAAAGGCTTAAAATTCTGAACAGGTACCTCTGGGAGAAAACCCAGGAAATGACTGACCTAAAGTCAAGAGCAGTAGGACCTAAACATAAATTATTCATTGACATTAGTAAATTAAGTATTGACTCTCTGTTTAATACTTTTGTCAAGCTTGAATGCAATGTTGATGGGCATTCAGTGCTAATAAATCTGTTGTTGTTAAGTGCCAAGAAAATACTATAAAAACACATAAAGCAGTACAGGTCTTGATAAAATATTCACTGCATGGAACCTTAAGATACTAAATGCATGTCAGATCTCTGACCATTATCACAGCAGATGACCAGCCATTCACTTAACAGTGACATATCTCCTCCATAAAATACCACCAGATCCTGGAGTGCCCATAAAACTGCCATTTACAGCCATGTACAGGTCTCAATGGAACTACACACACATACATTTGAGGTCCAAAGGGAGATTGTTGTCGTTAATTAAGGTCAATTAGCACCAAGTAACTTCTTATCACGTGATTTAAACCAGACAAGATGGCGGCAAGAGGATCATTACGTTGGATCCCGCGAGATTGGTGAGATTTCACTGGAAGATCCAGGCAGAATCCTATGGGATACTTGCTTCCCAGGGTTGGCATTGTTTGGAGGTTTTAATGGGAATCAAGGTGTCACAACTGCTGAAAGACCAAATCCTGGTCTTGGTACAGATATGCCATGTTTCACCTGCAAAAGTTTTAATGTATTA
The DNA here is from genome assembly GCA_038406195.1 of Haplosyllis anthogorgicola. Classification (NCBI taxonomy): domain Eukaryota; kingdom Metazoa; phylum Annelida; class Polychaeta; order Phyllodocida; family Syllidae; genus Haplosyllis; species Haplosyllis anthogorgicola. Next base: position 3,508 of record JBCAUI010063328.1, on the reverse strand, counting down.
AATGACGTTTTCCAAAATTTGGCCGACATAAAACATGGACCATGGCTCAGCATTTAGGTCAGCTGGGAACTGGCTATGAAAGGTTCTCTACAAATTCTTCCTGCCAAAACTCTTCTATTGTTAGTAATCTTATGTAACAGGTTGCATTCTGTAATTTACAATTAACGTTTGGAAATACGAAAACATTAACAGTGAAAGTTTTATGAGGAGCATTTTCACTTTCTTTGCCATTTCCTGCCTCTTACCTTTGTTTACATATTTTGATGTGTTCACCTTTACCTTATCAAACCACTTGCGTCAGTATCAAACGTAAAGCAGATTTCATAAACTCACACAAAACTCAGTCCAGACGAAACTGTTTTGTTTACTTCTTCCAGAAACAAATTCACCTCTTCAGTCCATCATCACGCGGCAAATAGCATTTGTCAATTAGGCAATGTGAGTGTACCTGGAGCATTTGTTATCAAAAGCATTTGTCAATTAGGCAATACGTGTAGCTAAAGCATCTGTTATCAAGGTCATTCAGCCCAGACGGACGGGAGCCTGGCCTATCAGGGAAAACATCCTCAGAATCCAGTACAGAAATCACTGATAATTGCTGCTCAAAACTTTCATACTCAAGATTTACGCATCAAAATTGCTGCTAAATGTGTATGATCTTCTGACTCAATTGGCCCACAACATAGGTGTACTTAAAATGGAAAATGCCAAGAAATTAAAGAAAATTAACTTAAGGTACGAGTACGAAATAGTAGCCTCTTTTGTCGTGTCGAAGTACACTTTTGCACGCATTCGTGGGACTACAATACAGATTTGGTTGGTGTTGATAAAGACAGGTCTAGCACAAACTAGCAGGTCTAACCATTTTTGGTATGAGAAAGACACCAAGATGAAGAAACTTTGTTTGGATGTTTTCTTAACAAAGGAAGAAGTTGATGATCTGATATGGCCATTTCCACAGTTACTCAAGGAGTAGCAGCAAGAAAATTATCTTCGAGGACACGGATAGTAAATTACTTCTGCTAACAAAGAGATAAAATGTGACCGCATTTGGCCCAGGATAGAATATCAGTTAATAACACATTGTGAAATGCGGCCCCTTGTAATTATGAAGGAAAATTCTGGGCTATGATCTTAATGCAGACTGATTTGCTCTGTCATTTGAGGAGTTTTGTTACCGAGGCAACTAGCCCTTCTAATTAAAGTCCAATGCCATAGTAATAAACGGTGCGAAATCATCTACAAGATTTGATGCAAGTAGGCATAATTATGAAGTGGAGGGAAATGTTCTGTAGTATTTGACGCAAGGAGGCATAACTATAAACGGCGGGTAATTATCCATGTTCTACAGCATTTGATGCCAGTAGGAGGGTACCACCCCTGTGGGATTAGGAATTGGAGGGAAGGGGTTATGATTTAAATGTCCCGGGGGTGTGATTTCAATGTTTTCTAATGCTGCCCAATTCTTAAAACCCTTCTCAAAATATGAATCATCAAGAATTTTTAATCCTGGGACATTTCTCCGTCCTTTGTTCTCGACCATTAAGGCATGAGTCCACCAGATATGATCAACTAAAAGGGATTAAGGAATTTTCCTTTTCAGGACGATCATTTAAATCTTGGGGACGAGGTTTCAAAAGACAAAAAACACGTCTCCAAAACAAAAATGAAACTTCTTGCACAGCAGCATAGCATCGGGCGGCAGTTTTTCTCCTTAATGATTAGATAAGTGAACATACTTTAATGTACAATTTCAAATTTAAATTTGGGAATTAATAGCAATAAGTTTAAAAAAGAGAGAAATGTTTTCCAATATTTGAACGTCTGGCTCCCGCATGGTCAAATGATCCTTCTCATGGTCAGATTAACATTATTATGAATATAAATTGACCTAATTTACGGTGACAAGATAATGCAATTAATCTACCGACGTTCTCACACCATGATAACGTTTTTCTGAATCAGTCCCTTCCCCTCCCCTACCTCAACATAGTCACCCAATACACACATCCACACTTAAAGTTGTCAGAAATATTAATTTCTGATGGAACAGATCTCAATTAAGTGTTACGTCCACCTGGGGTCCATTGTCCAAACACCCATGAATTTTCCAAATCAAATTTCATAATTTGCGGGGCTTGATGGAAAATTATGAAAAATTGCTTTTTATAATTTGCACATTTAAACCAGAATCGAGTTACGTCAATTAGCACGTAACTTGATTAAGCGTCTTGAGTGACCAATGAAATTGTCCATTCAATTCCAGTAAAGTAACTATTTTCATCAAATGTTTATTACTTTCGATTCTGTAAGCGCAGAGACATAAAATCAAATTTGAAAATAGATTTTCCCGTAAACCATGTCTTTTTTCTTTTGTGTGTGCGTGCGTGTGCGCGCTTGCAGTTGCGTAATTTTTTACGCATTTTCCGTCTTTCTGTCCATTCTCATTCTTCCTTTCATCCTTTATTGCATCTGCTTCTTAAAAGAAACCATACTACAGGGTTCATGCTGGGATTCAAATTACGAAAAATTACAGAACTATCACTAATTACTCATTCAGCTTTGTTGTCAAGTGAAAATAACAATGAGCATTTGATGACCATATTCATCTTGATAAAAACAATGAGTTCAAAGGGTACAGTTCCTACGCCAAAGTAAATCGGCTAATTTGTTGTACACATGTCCGTAAAAAATTAGTCCCTTGGGCTGACATGGGCAAATAGAGATATCAATACACAAGGGAAAATATTGCTTAAGAAATTAATGGATTTTACAAATTATTAAAGAATTACAGTCCAAAATGGATTGTCTTTCATGTTGAAAATTTTTCCAGTCCAAATGGCCAAATTTATTTTTGTCATGGTTTTAATTTTTTTACTTATTTGTGCATATCTAGTTTTATTGTAAATAATTTTGCAAACAAGTGTTAATATGCCATTTTAACACTGATTCACTGAATGAATAACTCCCCGTGTTTCATCTCTCGGATGAATTCTTGCTGGATGCGCTGTTATTTCCTACAACCCAAAAAATCTACAAAAGTAACAGAGGGCCAGCACACAATAAGCACTTCAAAAATTGCTCGGATGCAAAATGAGCACAGCCTTTGTATTTATGATTTGTTTGGGTAACCCATGTCTCCTTAATCATCTCGTTAATAATATAATGACCTTCATGATCAACTAATTATGTAAACCCAGTGAGCAACAGAGTTAGCATAAAAACTATTATAAGGTTACAAGGTCCAACAATCTGCGCCAAATAACTAAGTGAATTGCTTCATATTATTTCGTCTAGAAGTCATCATTCATTTTTCACTATAAAAAATCTCCAGCTTTGCTTCATCAAATCAAAGGCTGATTTCACGAAAATGTACCCCACTACTGAACGGAAACTAAATGGGTTGATACCTCTTGACTTTTCTTTTTGATCCTCATGCCTCAGCAGGAGGGTCTATGTATTGGACGAAATCTACATTTGTGTTTTCTGCCGCCATTGCAAAAAGTTG